>VZSC01008932.1:335038-382853 GCA_013398225.1 Steatornis caripensis
ATTCTGCCCTGTCCGATCAGACAGGATATTATTTAATAATGTGCTTAACAAAAGTTACCTAAGATAACAAATCTGAGAAACCTTAGAAACTCCTTTAATATTTAAAGTATTTCTGAATCTTAATATTTGCTGCTAGTCTGATGGGAAGTATCTGCCATCTGGTGGCTAAATGTGCAGTGCAATTTAAAGGTGAACGAGAGGTTCACGCCTCGAGGGTTTCTCCTTCGTTGTCTGCCGGCAGATGCTATTAAGTGGGGACAAAAATTGTCCCCATTTGGAGCAGGTCTGCAAAGTTCATCTAATTTTGGTTACCGCTAATAGCTGGTATCGGTAACGGACAGATGTAATCTTCATGAATGTGATCTTGAATATGCTTGGAAATACTGAAACTTGATCTTTAGATCATACGTCTGTCAAAATGAAGTATGATTACTTTCCTTGCTCTCCTGTTGCAGAGGGAAAGAGGGAAGTCCACCAAAATGCAGCAATAAACATATTCAATTCGGTCAGTCCTAACCACCAATAAATTGTTTTCCATGCATATGACCTTGGCCTGCTGAACAGTGATGACAGTATCTTAGCTAGGCTACCAAACACAGTTAATTGCGAAAACCAAAGATTTGACAAGAAAAGGAGGACAGCAGCTGAATATCTGGTTGAAATCACACTCAGATATAACTTTAACATTTGTCCTGCTTGATTAATATGTAATTTACACCAAGTTAGATATGCTTGCATTTGCACGTATATGTAATTAGACTGGGGCGGGTGGTGGGGGGGGATGTCCATCAAAATTGTTAAGCTTCTCTGCTTATTTCTTCCCTCCTTTCCTCTTACCTGTGTCCTTTAGTGGTTACTTTTTAATCTTTTCTCCTTTTATCCTTTACTGCTACCTTGTGGTGTACTGTAGAAACATAATTCAGTGCCTTTTTTTCCTACCCTTTACTTACTGTGAGTAAAAATGTTTAAAGAATTCTTAAAAGCAAAGAAAGGCAAGTAATTTAGTTGTACATATGGCTCCACTAAACTTTAGCCTGTGTTTAAGTACTTCTCTGCTTTTAAAGTACAAGTGGAATATCAGCACCACTAAGATATCTTTGTCCAAAAAATGCTCTGACTTTCTTGGGATAGAAAATGGTAGTTCTTAATCTACTTCTGATGCAACATTTAGAGGAACAAGACACTCCAGGCACTAGCATGGGAAATTGAGTATATATCCTTCAGAGTACTGCTTATTTATATAATTCATACCTCTCAGTTTTAACAAATGAAATAATTGCATAGCAATTGCTATGTAAGTGATTTAACCTATTTTGTACTAACATATTCAAGACCTGTCTCTTGAATTCTAAGATAGACTGTGACACTGACATCTTCGTAAAAATTAGGATAAACATCCATAAGTCAAAAGGAAACAGTTTGAAAGTGGAACTGGGAAGGAGGAGTAGAAACATAAACTGTACTAAAGTTCAGGATAGGTACTAGAAATTCAATTGCTGGAAGTAGTGATTAATCTGTTGCCTTTACTTGTACTTAAGATGGTTACAGAATCTGACATAAACGTCACTGTTGAAAAGGAAAGTATTCAGAATCATTTTTTCACATCTATATATTCTTTTAAAAATTCAGATTTGCAGGCTATAATTCAGAAATGGCCAACAAATGCAGATGAGTTCTTTCTGAGCCTTTGTTACCATCTAATGTGGTAAATTAAATGCCAAAACTTTTCAGATGTCTACTATTTCTACCCATCCAGATATCTGTACCATTGGCTTTCCATTCTTTTCTCTTTGCTGTGCATAGTATGTATTTAGCTCTTCGGCTTTAGTAACCAACAAAACTAATGTAAATATTTACCTGTCTTCCCTTTGTTTGCCATATCTTCTATATGTAATTCAAATTTATGCTTTGTATTTGCTGAATTTCCTCGTCCTTCTGCTTAGTTTTTGAAGATGAGAAAGTGTTTATATGAGACTGTTAAATGAATTTGCTACATCAGATGATTGCTTTAAGTCATATGACATCCTACTGCATCTATTACATTGGATTGCTTTATCTCAGATTAAAATGTTGTCTCTAATATGTACGCTGAGAATATTCTTGTGCATCCAAAGTCTATTTGAAATTATTGTCTTAACCCTGACTGAAAGAAAACAGATCTATAAATTAAGTATATTGCTGTTGTTTACTTCCATCTTCATATTTGTGCCTGCTTTGTAGTACAGACTTCTGCTATAAAAGTCAGGAAACCAAAACCAGTAGCCTAAATGTGTCCCAATCAGCTTTTCATCCCATGATGCTCAGACCAGGTAAAATTTATTGACACTAAAAATAAATGATGATTAGTAGCTTTCATGAGAAGATTAGTATTTTTTGTAGATAATTTCAGGTGCCTAATTTATAATAAATAATGCAGAAATTAAAATTCTGATTATTTCTTTTTCTACATGAGTTAAAATTGTCCACAAAAAAATATGTATTAGCAGTAGTTCCAGTGATGCTACCGGTTCTGTACTTTTTTGGCTTCATACAAGTCTTTTGTGGAATTTGCTATTTTAAGGAAGGCTAGTTATCATGTGTTATGAGAGCTCACATGGCTTCAGAAATGTAGAATGCAGTCCGGTTTACTAGCGATGAGCATTCATGTCCATCTTTTTCTAAACGTTTATCACCAATTATTTGAAAAGTGGTATTAAAGTCATTGGCAAAAAAACCTCCTTTAACAAATGAGATCAAAAACCCTTAATCAAATACAGACATGAGGCAAGTTTAAATTTAGTCAAACCGTTGTTATAACAAGATTATTCTTGTGTAAAACTCAGTCATTTAGTATAAAGGTTAATGTACACAATATGTCAAAACCTCATGTAGTTCTAATAGGATACGAATAAATGGAATGCTGCTTTGTTCAGCAATGCCTGATACTTTAATTTGCTGGTTTTTAAACCAATGCATGGTTACAATAGTCACTGACAGCAGCGGTAGATCACAAGTTTTTAGGTTTGTTCTCCTTTCTGTGTGTGAACTTAGTCTATTAAAGTTATTAATTTGTCTTCTGAATGCACAGTTCAAACCCAAATATTCAAATAATAATGACCCTCTTTACTTCTTTCAGTAAGCCTTCTATGTTATATATCAATTCTGCCGTCCCTTTCCTAATAAGTCACTTGGGCTGGTTAAAGCAGTGGGGATATCCATTAGAGGCTGCATGTAAGAGGTCTCTACTGAAGTCTGCAAGGTCCCAAACCTTTACCTGCCAATTCTAACAATTTGGGCAGCAGATACTTCTTTTATTGGTACAGTACTAACTTTGGCAATTTTTTTGGCCTGCTTGATACAGGTAAAAAAGCAGCTACATGTGTGCAACTAGCCTTATGTTGTTATTGCAATGAGTGGATATGATCACTCTTGCATTCCTTTTCGTCTCCCATGAAATGCTGGCCAAGGTGCCCCAGCCCTTCGATGTGCACTGAAGGAAGAATACCACCACTCCCTCAGGTGGACTGGATCAGGGGACTAGGTGTAGCGAAGAGAGCTCGAAAAGGGAGTTGCGGAGTTAAAGATGAATCCTCATAGAGGTATGATCAATGCTCACTTTATTGCAGGATTACACGGTTTATATAGAGCGAAGCAGGGTTCACGCCCATCAAGCAATACAATCATTGGATAATAACAATGGTTCACGCCTCCCATCTAGCGGTCAGCAGCATCCTGCTCTGCATGTCTCGGCATGTTCATTTTGCTGACCGGGAATCGAACCCAGGCCGCAGCGGTGAGCGCCGAATCCTAACCACTGGACTGGGTTGGGCATGCAGGCCTGTAACAGTACTTCATGCCCAGTATCTGGCAGGATATTCTCAACAACCAGGCACAGAAAAATTCTCTGAAGCCCTGCCAGTAACCCTCAGGAAGTCTCAGCAGGTCACTGTAACCTTTGCTCCCACTTCTCATTCCAGTTTGGAGCAAGAAGGTCTATAGTGACATTCACTCCTCATCGCAGGCTCTCATCCCTGTCTAGATGGGGATGAAAAATGCATTTAAAATGCCAAAATGCCATATAAAAGAAAGAGTTGTCAACAAAAGGAATGATGAAGTATTGAGGGGTGGAGGGAAGGTAATGGATGTAGCACACTTTAAATCTGTCTGGGAAATTATTTAGAAAGTAAAGGCCAATGTTATAATGTACTCAGAGGAAGGAGATAATGCAAATGATAAAAACCATTGGAAACCAAATGAGTGAACTCTGACAGCCAAAGTATAGATAGTAGCTGTTAAAGAAATGAGACATCTGATTTTTTTTTCTTGTGTGCACAGATATTTGTCAAATTTATAGAAGAATAAGCTGTCCAATGACTGAGAAATACCTGGCAAACTTATAAAATATAAACCCAAGATAGAAAACATTTAGGAGATGTAGGTATATAAATGAAGACTCACAAGAGGCTTTATATAAAAAGTTTTGAAATAAAAATATGACTTTTTATAATAGTGTTGGTAACTTGTTTTCGAGTAAGATATAAAGGAGTTATCTTAACAGTAGAGTAGTTCAGCTAGTAAAATTTTCTTGTGGATGGTGTCAAATAAACCAGAATCCAGGCATGGGAAACACTGTAGTGTCTAGAAAAGATTTCCTTCATAGTTGTGGCAGGAAAGGTTATTCCAAATAGTGAATATATCATATCAGGTTACATCATCCACACAACAAGCTTTCGCATTAACTGCAGTAAAATGCATGGAGTCTATAAAGAAATTGGGTTGTCCTTTTGTTTTCCCCAGAGTTATTTATCTGTAGCTCTCCCGCAAAACTGTTTCTAAGCTTTTTGATATTTCCTGTTTTGATGAACCACAATGTTATTAGTAATACACAGTGCGACATGCCATTTTCTATACAAGCAGTTCATATAGTTGGCATTCCTGGGAGAGTTCAGCATCTGAGTGAACAGTACCTACCTGAAACAGAACGTGCTCAGGGGTGGACTTCCCATAAGGGAAGATTCTCCAAGGCCTATCTGATGATCATCACCTAGAGGGTAGAAACAGTTGTCTCCAAGTTTGTTGAACTGACATGAAATCTTGTTTAACCACTACAAAGGTTGGTTAACTAGAACACCAAGGACCTACTTTTTCTGCCCTCACTCTGCTGGGATTCTGGCAACGATGTATTTCCTCCGTGTACTTCTAAGTACATAGAACAAGTTTTGCACATGTACAAAAGCAGAATGCCTCCCTTCTAACAACTAGCTGAGACACTGTTACAGACTTGTTAGGTCTTGGTATTTTTTTTGTCTCCCTTTACTGCCATTTAGGTTAGAGTCCCTTACCTGAGTAACTTACTTGTCTTAAATAGCACTCCAGAGATTTTCATGTGCAAATGCTTGGTTACAGTATTTTGTAGCAAAAATGCTATAAACAAAGGGAGGAAACTTTTATATTAGAGTATGAAAATAATGATCTTAAAGAAATATCTCATGTGAAATGAAGAACAGAATAACACCTTTTGAATACAAAATTCAGAAACACAAAATGTATTTAAAATAAAAAGAGAAGTCAGTCAAATTTACCTGCATCAATAGTTCCGATGATAGCTCAATGACCTTTAGGGCTTTAGAAAAGTGAAAGGGTGCACTTATGGGAAAGGGAGGGCATAGGAGTGAGGAAGGGAACACATGGCCAGAAATATTGCTAAGGTCATGGTATGGGAGTGGTATATGTTAAGATTCTGGTATAGGACCATGGAAGTCCTTCGGGCTGTGACGGGCTTTGCAGGCTTTGGAAGTCTGTGTCCCTTCTGAGCCTTGTCTGAACTATTGCATTTTCAGTGCCTCTCCACTCCAGCCCCAGTATCTCTTGGCAGAATACTCTCTGCCGTAATCTCCAGAGTGTTGACTTCTTCACTTGTTCCTACGATCAGACATTTCCTCTTGGGTGGTGGAAAGTGATTCCAGAAGATAGCGTGAATGTGGGGGGTGGGGGAACGCAGTGTTGAGGGATAGAGGGGCAAGGCATTCTAAAATATAAATTGATATCCATTGACCTGGATCAAAAGAGCTGCATCATCTGCAAACTATCGCAGAAACTCTTCTAGAAGCCTGCAGAAACCTGTTTTCCTTGTCTTTTTCTGATTAGCCAGGAGTTTGCTACACAGGTCAGTATGGACAAATGCAGCAACTATGTAAGGGCTAAGGGAAAAAAGAGGAACAGGTGAAAGCAATAGCTCTCTACTTTTCTTAAAATAGGACACCCCTTATAACTATATTATATACTTCCACTTTCACTAGACATTGGGCAAGCTCCTGCTTCTTGTTTAAAAAATATTAGAAAGCTATTTTGTTGAAGTGTAATCCATTATCTGGTTAGTATTTTCACACCTTTAATTTAGATAAGAGTAATAGTATATGCAGATACTGTTAGTTACCAGTTTTTCTGACATTGTTTTCTAATCAGTGTCTAAAAGTCCCTGGGTTACACACTACAGTATTCCAAACGACTTTTTTTTTTTTCTGCCTAAATGTGTATGTGCGCAAATACAATAGGAAATAAATATATAAGCTTTGTGTGACAGGTTTTGGAAAATGACAGTATTTTCCTCTGACAAGGTGCTTTAGACTTGATATTGCTTATCTTTCTAGTAGATTTCCCTTTGATTTAAAAGGTGTTAGACACAGTTTCACTGTAGCAGGACAGAATTTTTTTGGTTCCTAGTGAAAATAACTTATTGCTGNCTGCTTTAGACTTGATATTGCTTATCTTTCTAGTTTGAGCCTTCTACACCACTGGTTTTGTTGCCTTCTAATAGGCAAGCTGGATTTCGAGNGTGCTTTAGACTTGATATTGCTTATCTTTCTAGTAGATTTCCCTTTGATTTAAAAGGTGTTAGACACAGTTTCACTGTAGCAGGACAGAATTTTTTTGGTTCCTAGTGAAAATAACTTATTGCTGGCTTGCTATATGTATTTGCCATTAAAATTTAGCTATCTGTGGTCTTAAGATGTTTCATGATTTTTTTTTTTTGCTTGTGTGAAATATTTTCTAGGTAATGAAGGTATTTTTCACTTCAAGTGACTGAAACGATGGTGTCAGTCTTAATTTTTTCCTCTTCAAATAAGTTCCTGTTCTGAGTTGATACATTTCATTTTTCTTTCTGTTTTGGTCTGTACTGAAGTGATACAAGGCAACCTTATTATGTTCTGCTTTCTTCCAAACTAGGGTTGAGCAAATTTAATTATATGCTATGTGAAAATTATTTCAGTAGTCCCAAGAGATCACTGAATTGAGCCAAATTGATTATGTAATTTATCCTTTTTGTGGATTAGTTCCCAAAATAAGATAAGGAAAAAGATCCTTCTCCTTTTATGCAGTGTTTACTGAACTGTTTCCGGTAGTAGGCTAAAAAACCCCACATCTTTCCTGAAGAGGGCCTCATCTTCCCTTTCACCAGGGTAGTCTGTCTTTCTTACTGATGTTTACTCTTGACCTGAACAATAATATTCTGTGGAACAGAGAATAAGAAGACACAGATGATGAAGCTTTCTAGACAGTATTTTGGGGACTTCTACACATAGAAAATATCACTTTATCTCCAGTATTTATACTATATTAACAGAGATCTTCAATACAGGTAACTCAGGAAAGATTTCAGCCCTGTAGTAGGCATCCTATGCAATATCAATAGTATGTGTTTAAATGCTTCAAAACTAGGAGGAAGTAAAATTCAGATTTCTTGCTCTCCTAAGGCATTACGCAAAAGATAACTATCAATATATCCACCATTATGAAAAAAAGTGGTCTTCATGTAGTTAGACCTTGAGCCTCCAAAGATCTGTCATGTCAGGATTCTAAAGTGATGTTCGGACCTAGCTGCTGTCCAAGGTCCAGTAGGGCTGGCATTCCAACAGGCTCTTGTGCTTCTTCCTTTCTATCATCTGGCTTTGGATAGGTAGCGGTGTTTGAGCCTTCTACACCACTGATTTTGTTGCCTTCTAATAGGCAAGCTGGATTTCGAGTTGAATACTAGAGTGATTTTTAAAAAGTGAAATGTGTACTACTTGTGTACACAAATGTAAATATATTTTATAGATTTATATATATATATATATATACACACACACACATTTATATAGTGTTAGGGACTGCCAAATCCAGTATTATCATAGAGGAGAGGCTGTCATAGTTCCGTGCCCCCAAGTCTGCCTATGTTCCTGATAGGCATACACATGAATGTATGTATGCAAAACACATGTTACATAGACAGAAACACTCAGCACTTAGACAAACAGCACTAACAGCCTCATCTTGTTTCCCGCTCTGGCTGATCGGGAGCAAGATCAGTAAATGGGGTGAGGAAAAAAAAATACATATATGCAACCTGTCCAGTATCTGACTGTGGATCTTGCCTTCCCCAGTTTTATCCTACACAAAGAAACACACGTGAAAATGGGTCTCTCAGTTAAGCCCTTGACCCACACTCTGTCCAGCAGCTGATCTGGCCTCCTGGTAGCCATGTCTTCCAGTTGTCTCACACTGAGACACACACACATAGCTGCTCCCAGATCTCTTCACCTCCTTGCCAGCTAGCCCACCTTGATAATCACTAGGAGTTGCACACTGACTTATGCACCCTTACTCACTCCTGTTGCTGGTACCACAGACACACGGGACTCTATGACATGTGGTAGGAATGCAGTGGCTGGCACTCGGACCACTGTGCATTCACATGTTCAGCAAATAGAGATAGGGAGTCTCCTCACCCAGCTAAGTATCCCGTATAGCTACAGGAAACATAGCTACAGGAAAAATAGCTAAGTATCCCATATTAACTCTTGTGCAATTCCCAAATCTTCCTTTCCCTGTATCCCACAATGAATCTCATGCTCACATAGGCAGTAACCCCCTCTGCTCTGTAATGTACTCCGGTCAGCCCCTTCTGTCAGTTCACAGTGATGGGATCCCCCAGGCTGTGGGGCTAGGCTTTCCTGGAACAGCCCTGGGAGGAGCCGAGACACGGACTCCCTTTCTCTGATTAGGTTGTTGGGGTTCCCGACCTGCAGTTGTGCTACTGTGCTCCTTTTTGTGGGCGTATGTGAGCTTTTTATCACATAACCTAACATATGGCAATTCAAGCAGTCTCAAAACTTTATAAATTACTGTGGAGCAGAGGTGTTCCCAATAGGATGTTTAAAATTGAACGTGGTGACATAGGAAAAGCACAATATCATTATTAATAAGGTTTTTAAGTTCCAGGAGGATGGTAGTAATGCTAAGCAATAAAAAAACCACATAATATGTGAGAAGAGAAGCTTTGATGAAGCATAGAGTATTGCCAGTTTTCTCATGTTAGCCTTAACTTCAGTTTGGGAACCTGGATACAGAACACATCTGCACTGCAGGCGTCCTGTGCTACCTGCAGGAACTTCATGCTGGGGTTTCATGGCCTGTGACTTGTAGAAGGTGAGAGTTGGGTGATCATGATAGTCCCTCTGGTTTTAAAATCTGTTACTTAATGAACTGACAAACTCAATTATTTAACAATGCCACATGTAACTCCCTTCTCTAAGTAAAAGGAAATTTCTACTTTTCTAAACAGAAATGAGAAAGTATCAAAAAAGAAAATACCAGGTGAGGGCGGTTTGTTACCCACCTCGCATAGTGAAAAATTAATGTACCGTAAAAG
The DNA here is from genome assembly GCA_013398225.1 of Steatornis caripensis. Taxonomy (NCBI): domain Eukaryota; kingdom Metazoa; phylum Chordata; class Aves; order Caprimulgiformes; family Steatornithidae; genus Steatornis; species Steatornis caripensis. The sequence continues at coordinate 344,709 of VZSC01008932.1, forward strand.
TAACACAAGCTCAGTTTATTGGCAACGAGGGAAACAATAAATTATAAAAGAGAAAACTGTTCCCTCAGCTTCAACCATTAATAATTCCTATTGATACTTTCTGGGCTGAACTGCCTCATAAGTGGTCTGATTTGGTAAAAGATTTATTTAAAATCAAACTTTTATCATCAGTTTACCTTGTGAGACCTTGTCTGTGTCTAGTAGGTAATGGAAATTTGCTGTAATTTTGCAGAGCTGTCTGGAGGTGTGCGAGAGGGTAATCCGTTTCCAAAACAAGCTATCTTGTAGTTTTGCAAATAGAAGAGCATCTCTGCTTTTGAAAGAGTATTTTTCTGTCATCTTCTCAGAAGAGGGGTAACTGATCAAAGCATTGTACTGAAATGTCTAAACAAGCCTGACAGTTAATATGCAGACTGAAATAACAAGTTAAAATTACACTTAACCCTGGCAAGACCTAAGACTTGATGTACCCCTTTCCACTATTAGCTTGTTCCTGATAAACAAAGTGTTAGAAACAGAGAAGAGAATAAGAGTTACACAATCCCTTCAAACACAGCAAACCTCTGTTCTTCTCTCACAAACCATTACCTTCAACGCCAGCTGATGTCCTGTGCTTAATCATCTCATGTATCCAGCAAGGTTACTTGCCTCAGGCTTCTCTAAATACTTTTCAAAAAAACATTGCCACTTCCTCTTCTCCCACTTTCTACCCTTCACTTTCCAAACTCTTCAGTTTCCAAATCACGCCTTCAATCACTGCGCTGTCTCTGGAGTCACACAAGCTGTGTTGCAGAAAATTTCCTTCTGAGAGACAATATAATTTAGATGAACTTAGAAGAAAGCGAGCAGTAGACTAAATTGTATTTACACAACAGTATGCATAGAGGAGGCAGAGGAAACATGGCTGCAAATGTACCTTCTCCCAGACCAGCAGTTCCTAAAATTCCTAAAAAAAGGAATATGAGCCTGAAATCGTTCTGTACTGCCACTTCCTGGCAGAGTCTGCAGAAATTCATTTAAAGATTGCTTATGCATCTTGTAAGCATCCTTGTATGTCATACTGCTGCTATAACTGAACTGTTGGTAAAAGATACTGTTTATTACAATGATGTACTGTGATGCTGGCCAAAAGACATCTGGTTTTGGTCAATAACAGTCAGTTGCACTGTCTAGTTATGATCACCTTTTTCCTAATCACAGATTGCTAGCAGGATTTTGCGCTATATGTGTTTTTAGCAATGTACAAGGAACTGTATTAGTGCAATACCTAATGTCATTGTTTTTCAGTACATTAGCTGTTTCATTGTATCCTTTGAAGAATATATGTTAGTCTTCAGTAGACAGGCATTTGCAGATAATATTGTCACGGTTTGTTTGGGTTTTTTTCATGAGTACAAGTGTACTTTTTGTGTGCTTTTGCGTATTTGTTGGTATTCCAAAACCGAAACAAAAAAATCTAGGAACTCCTATAGCTTTGCCATATGACACCTCTTCATACATGACAGTATTGTAATTGCCAAATATCTGTGTCTAGTAATTTACAATGTTTCCTCTTCATGTTCATGGTGGACTGAACCACATATGCAAAAGCCTCAAGGCTTGTTGCCTGTAACAGAGTGGAGACTTCACCTGTATGTTTTACCTGAATATCACATCCTTCCAAGAAAATTGAGAAAGACTGCTTCTTCCAGCTCCTTGCCATTTTCTTTACCTGACCGAAAGTTTTTAGTATTTTTTGCAATTGACTTTTTGCCCTTCTGGTACAATACGGTCATGAGTTCAAAGTCAGAGTTGCTCTTTTTCCACTGCCTCCTCTGGTTGGTATACTGCACATATAAATAGTATGGGCTGTCTATGTCTATTCTGACTTTTAAAACACAGACTGGCCTATGGTTCTAAATTGCAACAGGTATATGGTGGCGTGGGGGAGCTATATAATAAAACTTGCAGTCCTATTGGGATAATTTTTTATAGTGTACAGCATTTGTGGCTATTCTGTGTATTCCACGTTAGCAATGGCAGGATGTTACGGCTTGTAAGGTACACAAAATGCTGTGCACTGAGGTACGGAAGGGTTTAATAGTTTGGTGAGGGCAGCAGTAACCTCTGTTGCATAGTACCTGCTGGGGACACAAAGTCTGAGCAGAATCTTTTGTGTGCACCAAAAAAACCAGAGGAAAAGGCAGAGTTTGGAAAACAAATGGCAGTTATGGCAAGGAAAGAATTATTTTATGGAGTAAGATGTTAAAATTGCTCTGAAGAATTGAGGTACAGTTTGGCAAGAGGGAAAACTGAACTTGTTTTCCTCAGAGCACTACAGAGGATTCTTCTCTTGGTTTTGAATGAGTAAAACATCAAAATAGTAAGAAATGCCATGAATGAGCTAAAGAAAAGAGAATATTTGGACTACATGGGAAGGAGAAGCTTTAGAGAACTGTGGTAGACAGGATGAATTTTGGTTTTTACGTTATCTACTCTGATGGCTCAAGGGTGGTTGGCACGACAACTCCGATGTTCATAGTAAAGACTAATTTTTTTGCACTGTCAACAAAAATGAATAGTTAATAAGTCACTATATCAGTGTTTATTTATTATAATTGAAAAGGAAAGGTCATGTATCAGAACAAGTAGCAATATCCTGATACTATGAATAATAAGTATTTAGTGAAGTTGAGTGATTTTAATATTGCACAATAACTTTGATAAATGATGTTTGCTAGAGTGGCGTGTGTTTGTTTACTACAACTTGCTATTACCATAGTTTACCATGTAATAAAAGATTTTATTCTTCCTACACCAATATATTGTAAATAGGGATGTTAAGAAGAGGAGGAGAAAAAAATGGATGGGTTGGAAAGGTGGTATACACAACATTGGAACAATACTATTAAAAAGATTTTGTTTCTTAACCAGAGTTACAAAGGTATTTACCTTGAGAGTAGTTTACACTTTAAACAGTGTTACACAGCACCCTCTGTGAGACTGTAAGCTTGACATAATCTGAAAAAAAATGACAGCACGGTAATAATTGTGTGAAATTAATTAATTCATTCTTCAAAATATGGGAATTAAAAATATAAGAATGTGAACATTTAATCTATATTAAGTATTGTAGGTAGGCATCTGTCGAGCTCCCAAAGTTATGTGAAAATGTCTATGAGAAAAGGGCAGCAATCTGCCAGGAAAGATTAATTTTAGCTTTTTACAAATATTATGAAGCTATCATTTGCATAAATGATAGTTAGATTCTGCACTAAAATGCTAGCCAAACATTTAGTTGATGTGCTTCAATGAATGTAATGCGAGTAGAAAACGTCTGAATATATTGTTCTTACGTAATAAAACACTGCGTTGAAGAACGTGCTATCTAAAATCCTTCAAACGGCCACTAGATGGCGATACCAACTTTTAAACGGGCCGATCTTGCTCAGCTGTGTAGATTTTTCCTGCTACTGAAGAGCCATGCTGGGGCTGGTATCTGTAGTCTGGAAGCAACAATATGCACCAGCTATGTAAAACTGGCAAGAAGTGTAGCCATCTTTTCTTTGAAAATAATTTTTAGAGCCATTCCTGAGTAAAGGTCGTTCAACAATATCCTATCCTACTTTACGCTCTTACTTCTTCAAAATGCATTGTGTTGGGTATATTGCTGAGGATGTAAATGTCATGCAGCTACCATTTTATAGCTCAGTATTAAAAAGGACAATACTAGTCACAGTTTGGAACACTTCAGGAAGCTGCAAAGCATTTTTTGGAACAAGAATTTACAGAAATGTTCAGTTCAAGTACATGTACTTACATATTTCCTACCATCTCAGCAGCACTGTGCAATAGATCCTGGTTTGCAGATTAGAAATGGAGGTTTTGGCATTGAGAAGTGGATGTGACTTCATGAAAACACATTTCACATGTAATACAAGCTACACTTTCGAAATTGTATTCAGTAAAATGTCTAACCAGGCATTCTAGTGCACATATACAAGTTTTCCTGGATAAGGGCTAATTCATTGAGTTCGGGACTAATTATAAAGAACTATTCTACTGATTTCAGTGATCTCATAAAACAACAACAAATTCCATTAATTTTGCAGTGGATAGAATTTCACCTCTGACGCTTAAAACGTTCTTTGGGTCCAAAAAAATACGTGCTTTGAAATTGGAATTTAATTCGGCATCTTCCAGAAGACAGATAAGTTATTCCATGCTCTTTCTCCTCCGTTTGCCCCCTTCCCTCCCCTCAGACTTTTAAGCCTGCAAATAAATCTCAATTTCTAGTAAAATATGTGTAATTTAAATATCTGCAACTAATAAGCATTTTATGTTAGTGTAATTTTCTAGCCTTTTGGGTGTCTTCTACCAGTCGTGCTTGCTAAGCAGTGTATATACAGCTCCATTCATCATGGAAAATTCTCCCAGGACCTGGAATTTAATTCCAACTGTCAGGCTTCTCATCCACTCATAGATTTAACAGAGTCTGTCCGGTTCCATCTGTCAGTGACATGTAGTCCTAGGCATGACCATCTCAACGAGGTACCTGAGGTCTGAAGCCCCGCCACTTACGTTAGGGTTGCCTCTGTTCCTCTTTAGCCTTACTTACCTGTGTGTAAGCATTAACATGCCACTCGCTTAATGGATGTCATTGAGTCTTCCTTCTATTTTCCTTAGATGAAGAAAAATTTTTCAATGTTATTCAATCTAGTAGGCCATTATATTGCACATTTAGGATGTGGTGAATTCAAGGTGAAAGTCTTGTCAAATCACTGACAGCAAGACATAACTCATCTCTGGTTTGCTCAGTGCCTGCTCCAGTTTACCTATACACTGAAGAATGAAGTAGAGCTGGCTTGTAACCAAGGTTTCAAAAAGTACTGTACACTAGATATTTCCAAGTAACAGATTGGCAAGACTATTTTCTATCAAAATTAAATACTGAAACCTTGGATAAAAAGTTCCAGTGAATGCATTCAGGATAGAGGGAGTTTTCTGTCTGGAAAAAAGTGAAACTTGCATGAGAGCTAATTTAATCTATAACTGCAAACTGGTACATGTAGAGATTTAAAACTCTGACAGTCAGCTAATTAATATCTGTCTGATAAAGAGGACTTGATGTTTATGACTTTTAAGAATAGGTACCTCCTACTATGAATAAAAACATTCTGTTTTCTGATTATATGTGGAAAGTTTACTTCTCCTAGTGTAATGTTTCCTGTAGCTTTAAGTTTCTTAAGATTATTAGCATGGTCATTATCCCTAAACAAATCTACTTGTTATCAGATGAGCATCGATGTTTAATTCTGTCCTATGACAAAGACCAATACATCTGTGAATGTGTCAATGTGATGAAAACTAGTGTTTTAGTTTGGAACAGAAGTGTGCTTTTCGAGTGAATAGACCAATTGTCTTTCCTTGATGCGCTTTGGTTGTTGTTGTGGAGAAGTGTCTGAGTGCATGAACTGAGACTCACACAAAACTAAATTACAGATGCTCTCCATGAGTGTGCTCAANTGGAACAGAAGTGTGCTTTTCAAGTGAATAGACCAATTGTCTTTCCTTGATGCGCTTTGGTTGTTGTTGTGGAGAAGTGTCTGAGTGCATGAACTGAGACTCACACAAAACTAAATTACAGATGCTCTCCATGAGTGTGCTCAATGAACATCAGACAGCAGTGAGCATTTGGTCCCTTCAGCCAGAGCGGACGTAGTTTAAAATAACCAATAAAATTCATTTAGTGTGAGCAGTATGTTCTCAGCCCAATTGTTCAGATTTACTGATCTCTTGTTTGTTTGTGCTAACTGCTAACTACACATAGTCTTGTACTACCAAAATCCAAAGATTTTTGTGTATTTATGAAGTCTAATTTTTTTTATTTTTTTTTTTAGTAACACTGAAACCCTTAAATTTGCTAGACAGAACAATAAGAGCTATGGGGGCAAAATTAAAATCTCAACGGCTAAATAATAATATTCTCATTGCCCAATAAACCACATATTCAAATGTATAGTTGGGGATTGGGAAGGGTTAGGTGCTATACCTATAAAGTCACTTCTTTAAATTATGTATGCTATTACAGACGACCAGATGTCCCACTGAGCTGATTTTGCTCCCAGTATTTTTCCTGTAGGTACTATAAGAAGTAATTATTCTCACTTCAAAATAATGAAGTCAGCGCAGAAGAGGACAAGTTTTCAATAAACATGCCAAGAATTACTTCTTTCGTAAATGTTCTTTCTTAAAGTTGGCTGAGGAAGTATTATTTGTTGTTTATTGCTTTGTAAGTAAGCTATTCTAGCTAACTAGTTTGTCAAGATTATTGACCCACAAGAAAACAGCCCTCGTTGTAGAAACAAAACTACAGTCCAAGCTTTAGATAATTTGATGTGAACACTGTTCACAATTCGTGATACTGAAAATTATTTATGCCAATAAATATGCTGATACGTCTCTACTTCATTTTTCAAGCCTGCCTCTGCACAGGTGGTGGGATTTTGCAAGTCAGTATTTCAGAACGAGCAGCAGGGAATGAGCCAAACTATGCTCCTCAAATACCTTTCTGATTTTAATATAATATTTCTATAGTTTTTTAGCTCACTATACAAAAGATCATGAACTTAACTACCTTGTAATTACTTCCTTGAAAGACATCTACATTGAAAAATCTGAACAACCAAGTAATGCATACTTGGTTTCTACTTTCTATGTGTTTGTTCCTGCACTGTACCATAATGGTCATGCTGCATGTGTTTACATAAATTGAAGTATTTTTCATGTATAAGATTTCATTTCTGCTCTTCACTTTCAGTCAACTGTTGTCTTTACAAAGAACTGAAATTTTTCTTAGTAAGTCAGTCAGCACAGGACTTTGCAAGTTAGTACGCCATTTATTTAACCTATATATCTGCTAAGCAGGGTGTTTCCAGCAGGGAAGCCTACAGGAATTCCTAGAAACATCAGTCTCATAAGATGATGAGAAGAAAGAGATAATAGACTCTCTTTTGCCCTAAAATGTGTCTTGGTATGTTCCTATTGATGCAGAAAGACAATTGCCATTTATTTTATACAATGCTGGAAAAGTTGGTTATATGGCTATGAATGGTGCTGTTGATGGATGTTTTGCACTGTATGTACTTCCTTTGCTGTTAGAAAAATGTTTTACTGGAACTATAAAGTCTGAGAACTGTAGTTTTTAATTTTTTGTTATTATTTATTTTATTATTTTAGTATTTATTTTAATAAGAGAAGAATGTACTAACTTTGTGGTCATAGAAGCCATTAATAATCAAAGGCAGAATTATTTTACTTAAAATAAACAACAAAACACCCAATAACGAAATAAAAGTTTTTGTATTAACTTTATTTATCCTGTCTTATGGAGTTTATTTCTCCCTAGACATCTACTATTTATTATTTAAGAGGTACAAGGAGAGAGATGCTTTCAGAAGAACTTAAAGGAAGAAAGAGACTTAATGCTGCAGAAAGGAACTGACACCCTATCCCCATACTGCAGGAATTACAGGGAGGAGTTATTCAGAATGGTGTTGAATAAGTGAGAAGTAATGTCATCTGTATATATTATATTTTTAGTATTGTCAGCTCCAGTTGCTTAGGAAAAAGAAAGAAATCAACCTCCCTTGGTTAGCACTTGCAGGTTTTTTAGCCAATGAGACTTACATTGTTAAGCTTTCCTCCAAAATAATGAGAAATACATAAGTTCTTGAAAATGCAAGATTATAACATAAATATAGCTCAAACAGTATTAATATGTTAATATTAATATATATCAAACAAATGAATTCCAACACAGGGACAAAAACAGTGAGGAAAGGTACATAAATTTCAATAAGTGCTTGATAAGAAACATATTAAACCTCAAAGGTGTGGTTGCAGAGAACAATCTTGAAGTTCAATAAGATGACAGACAAATAAAATCTTAAATTAAGCTCACATATTCTGGCATGTTACATTGACATATAAGATATACCAGTAGTCCAGCCTCGTGGCATTCATGTGGAAATTCAACACTAATTTTGGTAAATTGTTTTGTGGTTATTAATTGTCTATGTTGCCAATAAGTAGAGTTCTACAGCATTTCATTTCATATTTTACACTCTGCTGCATAATATATAATCCAGCTTTTAAATGCCATTTACCCAAAAGAGAAAATTTTGCAGGCTGACATTTAAAATATTTTCAGGGCTTTCTGCCCGGTGGAAGATTACGCCTTATGTACATACAGTACATAAAGACTTTTCTACCATGTGAGGAGATATAACTTAAAGGCAAGAGGAAATGTAAAAGAAACATAATAGATTATTACACAGACTCAGAGAAATAGAATGATTATCTAGTGAATCTTGCAAATTATGATGCCATATTTTGGAAAACTGTGCTATGTTCGTATAGCACATGCAAAGAAGGGTCTGGTTATAATGTAGCCTGGTGAATTTTCACCAGGCAATGGGTGAAATTTAGAGCAATAGAACTGAGCTTGTGTTATTTTGATCCAGACAGACCCACTTCACAGATTGAACAATAACTTTCCACAAAAAGCCTAGTAGAAGAGAGACATAATAACTTAGCATCATGAAAAGTTGGCATGCATAAAAGTAAAAGCAGTCTCTTAAATCTTTGCAGAAAACCACAAAGAATTGCAGTAGCCAGCAGCAAGTGGTTGTAGTTTCTCTACTATGAGCATCATAAATAGCTGGACATGTGACCTAGATGTTTCTACATCGATGCTGGATGAACAATGAAAGGAGAAGAAGAATATGGGATGTACTTTTAATGAGACAACACTCTCTGCTTGTAAAGTACAGCCTTCCTCATTGCCAATATTGCACAAGTGTGCATCCCATGTGCATTTCAGAAATTTACGTAAGTTTAAGATTCATTGAGCATGAGTTTCCTCATTTCAATCTCTTTGCATAGCTCAGGAGAATAAATATCGCTACAAAGTGTGACCAAGCTGGAATTTTAGGTAAGACCATACAGTTGTCATCTGCAATTGATGATTTTTGGTAAGCAGGAGGTAGTGGGATCCCATGGATTATTAGGGATGGAGTATCAACAGTAATACGTAATGCAGATATATCAAGGGTACACTGCAAAGCAGTGCTCATTGGAAATGTATGTCATCTCCTAAATATGATGGTGCTAGACATGTAGTAGGTGTAAGTTTGGCACAGGTCCAAACTTGTAGTATGTGCAAGTATGAAGCAGGCCTGGTGATCTCAACAACTGCTGAAGTAACCTTGTTTAGTCTGATTCTGTAGATTCTAGAAAGTAAGTCCTCATGGACAACAGGGGCATGAAATTGTTAAAAGATCTTTCTAATTCTGTAGAACTGAGAAAAGAAGGAGAGAGATGCTCAGTGGAAAACATGAGGTTTTGCTCGGTCTCACAGGGGAATTGGCAGGTGACATCTTTTGCATGCTTTCCCAAAGAATCTTAGTGATGTCAGGTAGGTGTTCATTGTGTAATTTCTCTCAGTTTAGGAGGCAGGAAGGTGATGCTATGCTTGTGAAGAGGTAAAGTTAAAAGTTACTTCTCATCATCACTGAGCAGAATGAAAGGTGATGAGAGCAGGAGTGGATAATGTAGCTTTTAAAGATGGGACAGGAGATAACTAGAAGGAATAAAGGAGAACCAAAGGTCAGGTGAGACCAGGGGGGAAAAGTGGTTCATCTGCCAAAGAAGGGGAATAGCAAAAATGGGAGGGAATAATTTTCATTTCTATGGCCTTCAAAATGGCTTTTAACCATTATGAGGTCAAAAAGAAGATAAAGTATTTCAATGGCAATTCTATGGAAACTATAAAATTGAAGAAAATCTAAAAGTCCAAAACCGCATACTATCTTACTCACAGAATCACAGAGTTGCGAAATGTCAGCTGTTTAAATGGGATCTCTGGCAAATGTTTAGTCCAAGTCCCTGCTAGAACTCGTTGCTCAGGGCCATAACCAGTTGATTTTAATATCTTCAAGGATGAATATTCTACCACCTCTCTGGGCAACTTGTTTTAGTCTTTGACTACACTCTCACAGTAAAAAGTTTTGTCTTGCTCTTAAACTCAATTTCATGTTTTTCAGTTTGTGTCTGTTTCCTCTTGTCCTGTCACAGGGCACCTCTGAGAAGATTGTGCTTAATCGTTTTTGTTCTCTTTGTTAGATACTTTTACACATCTATTAGATCATCTCTGAGACTTCTCCAAGCTGAGCAGTCCCAGCTTTCAACATTTCTTCATATGTCCGGTGTTCTGATCCGTTAGTCATCTTAGTAGCCCTTTGCTGGATTTGCTCTTGTATGTCCATGTCTCTCTTGTACTGGGAAGCGCAGACCTGGACACAATGTTCCAGGTGTGTCTCACCAGAGATGAGCAGAGGAGAAGGATCACTTCCCTCAACCTACTCTCTGCAACGCTGCTCTTAATACAGCCCAGAAGTTTGTTAGCCTTCTTTGCCACAAGAGCACATTGCTCAGGATCAACTTGTTGTCCAACAGGACCCCCATGGCCTCTTCCGCCAAGCTGTGAACAGAACTTGTGAATATCCTATTTATTTAAATATTCCCTAACCTGATCCTTCTCCATTGAGGTTAAGTACTTTTTGTTCTGGACTTCCCTACTGGTCTCTGGGGACTGGAATAGCTGAGGGCCACTCTTGCCGGTAAAGAGTGAGGTTGAAGGCGGTGCTGAGTACCTTGGCCTTTTCCTTTCCTTTCCTTTCACCAGCCTCTCTGCCCTATTCAGCAGCAGACCCACGTTTTCCCTAGTCTTCTTTTCGTTGCAGTTGTTCACATCAAAGCACTTCTTGTTGCACTACATGTCTTCTGCAGATTCAACTCCAGAAAAGTTTCAGCTTTCCTAATCCTGCACACTCAAACAACATCTATATTCCTCCTGGATCACCTGTCACTGCTTCCACCTCCTGTACCCTTCACTTTTACATTTCATTTTTGTCAGGAACTTCTTGTTCATCCATGCAGGCACTCTGTCACCTTTATTTGATTTCCTACTCATCTGATGGACCAATCTTGAGCTTGCAGGTGGTGATCCTTGAAAACCAGCAAGCTCTCCTGGTCCCCTCTTTTCTCTAGAACAGTATTCCACAGGATTCTTTCAAGCAGGTGCCTGAACAGGTCAAAATAGTCTCTTCTAAAGTCTGGGGTTGTGATCTTACTGTTTCCCTTGTTTTGTCTTTTCAGGATCCTGATCTCCACCATCTCATTATCACTGCAGCCAAGGCTACTCTGAACCTTTATATCCCCAGCCAGTTTTTTCTTGTTTTGTAGGTATGAAGTCTAGTAGAGCATCTCCTCACATTGGCTTCTGTATCACCTGTGTCAGGAAGCTGTCATCAATGCACTCCAGAAACTTGTGCCCTTGCTTATGCCTGCTGTGTTATCTCTCTAGCAGACAGTTGTGGTTCAAGTCCTCCTTGAGGGCAAGAGCCTGTGAACGTGAGGCTTCTTTCAGTTGTCTAACAAGGCCTCATCTACTTCTTCATCCTGATCAGCCAGTCTGTAGCAGACATCCATCACAACATTGCCCATGTTTGCCTACCAATCCTGACCCATTATAAAAGACTGCATCAGTGAAAACTACACTGCTGCCATAGCATGTTTGTCTCAACATTGCTGACACCACCAACACAGATGTTTGTCTCAACATTGACATGGCAGGAAAACTACCAACAGACCCCATGGAGCAACGGGAGGAGCTGATTCCTAGAAACTTGAGCAAACCCCTGTCATGCACCCAGACCTGGGGTCAGGGAAATTGAGGGGCCTGGAGACCCCTGAGGACCACCTAAAACTCCTGGAGAACCCCTAGGGATGGTATTGGGCCTGCGCATCACCAGTGGGTGGAAGGGGTGGTTAAGTAGAACAGCTCGTGACAACCCTGTAAAAGAACAGAACCAACCAACATCGGACGGAACATTCTCCCACCAGACTTGGAAATAAATTAGACTGTCGGGATGCTGCAGCTCTGGGGTGGTAGCTATTGAACTCCTTCATTCTTTCATCGTTCTTTCCTTCCTTTCTCTCTTTATCTCTCACTCACTCCTTTGCATTTACAAACCTGTCAGCAGGCAAATAAACTTCCTTGGCACTTGCCTCCATTTTGAGTCTTAATTGTGCTCCCGAGAATACAAGAAAAACCTCTCTCTGGTCTTTGACCAGCATGTGAAACCGATCAGCCCTTAGCTGGCTCATTGTCTGTCCCCGGCTTAGTTCCGTGCATTCCCACTGCTCTCATGCAAAGGGTGACCCTTCCTCCTCACCTAACTGGCCTATCCTTCCTAAAGAGCCTGTGTGCTTCATGGTAGCACTCCAGGCTAGTAAGTTGTACCACCATGCAGCTGTGATCCCATTGAGGTCATAACTGCAACTGCATGAAGACCTCCCGTTCCTCCTGTTTGTTCTGTGCTGTGCGAGTAAGTGCACGTTCTTTGGAGAGGCACCCAGTTAAGCTGGTTTCCCAGAAAACGCACAAGAGCTTTTCCCGTGATTGATACTGTGCTGTAGACATTCACATACTTATGTGCATGTGCTTGAAGTGGACCCCTTTCAGCTCTGTTTGTTATCAGAAGGTTTCTTCTGCCCATAGTGCTTTTCTTGCCAGCCTGGTCCACCAATTCCTCAGCTGATTGTTGGTCATCATCTCCCTCCTCTGTCATTCCTAGTTTAAAGTTCTCCTTATCAAATTCATCAGCCTGTTAGCAAAGAAGCTTTTGCCCTAGTTGAATGGGTGGGTCCATAAAAGATATTTCCTTTCTTGTTATGGAAATACAGTCTTAATTGCATGATATTAAATCTTAAATGCAGTTTTACCAACCACCTTTGTCATTGAAGAACAAACCAATGCTGTGTCGGACACTGATAAAAACTTATTGCATTGCTTTTCTGAGATACTAAGATGGCACTAAAGCTTCCTGCACAAAGGAAGTCTAATTCCTAAGACTCTGTGTGGCAGTCAACTGAACAAGCATCATTGCGCTGAGCTAAGATTAGTCTAAACATGCGTGTGAGAGAGGGCAATTATAGCACCTGGCTGACTAAGGTCAGCACACTTGTACTGAACGCCTGTTGATAGAAAACAATTTGGGCTTCTAGTAGTGATAAGAAAATGGCTGATCAGTTTGTCTTTGGGGCAGAATTATGGCAGTCCAGTGCTGTTTAAGATTCTTGTTTTAGTGACTTTTTTATCTCCAATACTTTTAGTGGGTTTGGTACTTCAGTAGGCTGTAGATTAAGTTTAAGCATAATCACTTTTTGAGATGGAGCATCACGCGTTGAGTTATGCTCACTGGTACTTGTATCTCTGTTTCTCTGCTCTTTTCTGTTTGGGTTTTTTTAGTTTCTTGATGATTATTTTTCTCTCTCTTCTCTTGTTACTCTTTTAAATTTTGTTTTCCTGTTTCCTAAATGAACAAGGAACTTTTTAAGATATAGTATGTGACTATATTGTAATTTGGGGAGGAGAAATATCTTAATCCCCTTGTATCTTAGCAAACTAAATCTTTCAGATTTGTAGTTTTTGTTGAGTATAACCTCTTGGTTACTCTTTCTGGAGACAGATGAATTACAGTTAATAGAAAAGCTTAAAATAGCTACAAAAGTTGCACAATAAGGCTTAAAGAAAATTTTTTGCTTCTCTATGGCCTTTAAGTTTATACAGTTGTTTACATCTTTCTGAAGTCACTGAAATAATACCTGATGACAAAATTACTATTTTGTCAGTTTGGAATATAAAGTTTGCCTGAATTTTATTTGGGCCATCAAAGAAACACAGTTAAAAAATCCGTTATTCTCCGCACTTGCAATATTGATTGCTTTCTGAGCATATTTTATAACGAAATCAATTTTTTTATTTAAATCTTTTTTTGATTTAAGATCAGTAGAGTTCCTTTCCACATGTACTTTAAACCCCCTACTTCTTTATCATTGCTCCTTTCATTATTTACAGTCATGTTCTTAGTTGTTTGATTAGTCTTGCCTGGGCTTTGTTGTGGTAACTGTGATTACTGAGGGACTAAAAGCAGACTAAGGGAGAAAACAATTCAAATCCAATTTCTAACTGTCACAAGACCACAACTTCTACAATTAACTTATTTCTAGCTCTACATTTTGTTTTTCTTTGTATCAAAACAGGTACCTTTACTTTTGCTTTTACTCTTTTGATGTAGTGTCACCAGAAGATTAATGATGCCACAGAGAAAATCTTGAACATTATAAAATTTTTCTTTTTTTTTTTACTGTTGAAAATGTGTTTCATAATCCTTAAATTTTTCATATGGTTAGCTGTTGGAATTCACAGTATGTATTACACAAATCTTGTTTGGGCAATTGTTACTCAGATAAAGTCATACGAATCACCATTTACATGTTCTATAAAAGGAAACAAGCAGTGTGCCTTGCTAGACACTGACCTTTTCCTCCGCCTGCAGAACACACTTGAAAAATATTCCAACATGAATATAGCTACTGTTTCTAAAAGCTTTTTAAAAGCAATATAAAACTACTTGAGACAGAAATAATGGTCTTTTCTTCACCAGAAGTGAGAACAGAATGTGCAGTCAACAGTAATATAGTAAAAACAGAAAAAAAAGTTCAGGAATTCCACTAGATTAACTTCTCATACTGTATCAATCACACTGTATTACCTGAGATTTTGGGAAATAAGTGTCCCTAAAGGATTTTGTGATATGTCAATAACCTCGCTAAGTTTTTGAATATTCTGTTTACTATACAGATACATAAGAAAGTCAACTATCATCTGATGTGATATATAATTATAAGCACAATCCTGGTACAGAAGTGTAGTAATACTGTCCTGAACAGGCACAAGCTGTACAGAAACATTCTTCTGCTTCTGTGTCTCTCTTTTTCTAACTGAGGACTGCTGGCAGTAAGTAAATTGTCTAAGGGCAGCTCTTTGAAAAATATCCTGCTATTATTTTTTTAGTTAAATAAGGTTAGTTTGTAGCAGGTTGAGGTACAGCTACTATAGTAGGAGCGCATCCCACTTTCAATTTTTCTTCTGTTCTTTTGTCCAAAAAAAAACCTTATGAAAGATGCGGAGAGATTCAGATGAGGGGAATTGCTTCTGTACATGTAAATAAAGGACAGAACTGAGACAATGCAGCAATATTCTCCGAGTGCTTTTGTAAGTCGCTTGAATTAGTAGATATCTACTCGGAATCTGAACATTTTGCACTTTTTCTTCGTCAGTGTAATGCATGGAGGAGTGAACTTTCAGTGACATTCCTAAGTCAAATGAGAGTTATTAATATGGCCACATGCCTGTGCATGTATTACTCGAACATGAAAGCAGCAGCAACTGGCTTAACCGGGCATCAAAAAGTGTAATGAACTGTATTTACAGCTTGGGTTAAGGTTTGACTTACACAAGTAAAAAGAGATTTTGATGGATGGAAAAACACTCAGCTTGTATTTGTTCTTCTCTGACATAATTTTGAAATGTCACTTAAAGTAGAATTTATCCTTAGGCTATCTATTCTGTAAGTATATAATTACAGATGGTCAACAAATGCTGAGCGGTTCTATTATTATAAATGAGTATTTAGGTACATCATAATATGATAGACCCAATGAATACACTTGTCACATTTAAATTAGAACATTTATTACAGGAGAAATTATTTAAAACTTTATTTATGATACTGACTATTTAAACAAAGTTTATTCTTATTCTGTTGGGACTTCCACAATTCAGTAACTTAAGTTAAAAATAAAAATCTGAGGTAAGACAAGGAAGGAATAAAATTCTTTTGGCAGAAGGGATAGGAAAGGAGTATGAAACAGCTGGAGAGTACTTGGAACATGACAGTCCTCTTCTGTATTTCTTTTTTGCTGCTGCTTCGAGAGCATAACAGAAAGTCAGCTTCAATATGTGTCCTATCAAATGAGTATCTACGTAAATTGCAGATGTGGCTCTTGTTGGGTGATGTTTTTATCTCTGTGCCACAGACATCTATAGTCTAAGGTGTTTCTCAGTCTGGTGTGCAGCCTGTAACATTTGTTTTGTCTGTTCTCTCCTGTGGTGCCAAGCAAACAACTTCTAGCTCAGCTGTCTGCATTTTCACATCTGCTCTGTCTTTGCACGTGACTATATTCTCCTTCACTAGCATCAAAATTGTTCTGGTTAATCAGAAGGAAATTTCTTATAATAGGCCCCCATAGCAACCTTTCAAAAAGGTTTCTAACCAGTTTTCTGGGTTATTGTTTCCTTCCGAGTTCCAGTGATACTTTTTCTTTTTTCTTCCCTCCCCCCCCCCCCTTTTTTTTTTTTTTTTGTCATTGGGGCTTTTTTAAGAGTGGTTTCTACAAAAGCTTCTTGTAGAACAGAGAGTACTCTATTTTTTTTGTTTTTCTTCAGTCAGTAAGTACCTTCTTTCAGTAATGTATCTTCCAGAACTAAGAGGATTTAAATGGTTAGGGAGTGTTAGACAGTTTGGCTTACATTGGCTGCTGAGCTTTCTTAGGTTTCTTGGATTTGCCTGAAACACCAAGAGACAGGACAGGTAGCAAAACTGACTTGACACATTTTTTTCAAAATCAGTAATCGCTTGCTCCGTATACCTCTATAGAAGTATTGACCAGCTTTTTTTTTTCTTTTGTTTGTTTTGGGGTTTTGCTTTTAATAGCAATTTCATTAGTATATCTAAAAAAAAAAAAACCAAACAGTTATTTCATTAGTAGATTTTAAAATAACTTACCAACAAATGCAACAACATTCTCCAATTTTATAGATGAGAAAAATGAAGTACAGAAAAAGGAAGGGAGTTGCTTGTCTACTGTCACTGAAAGCCACTTTGAATTTCATTTTCCTCTGGTAAGATTGATTTTTTTTTTCCAGTGGCAGTGTTCTCTGAGTCATGACAATATACACGGGGAGGCAAAAAAAAAAAAAGTTAATTTCAACTTTATAGGAAATTATCAGAGTGTCATGATAACCAGGCTTGTATTCCTGAAGACTTTTGAATCTGTTGTTCTGCACATGATTTTTGTCCACTCATACTGGTAATGAGCACATTCTTCTAATATATTTCAACCCCTCCCTCCCCGATTTAGTCTTTGCCTGGGATCATGCATAATTCTGCAGCAACATTATATAGACAGAATGACATATTTTTATTTCTATGTGTTATAATGCATCAACTAAAGTCACATGTTCGCTGTTAAGGATATGTCATGTCTTTAGGATATTGATTCATGTATGTTGTGAAAGTGTCTCTTAAATTATATGCAAATGTTTTTTGACTAATAATTGAATGAGCTAGTGTAATACTTTTTGTAGTTCAATTAACTACTGCTTGTAAGAAGCTTGATAACCTTCAATAAAAGATTACTAAATGCAAAGGTGCTTCTTAGTGGGGTTTTTTTTCTGGCACTTGCCTTACAGGAACAGTAACAAGAGCAAAAATTTCTTCTTGTTGAAGCAATCTTCCTGTTCTGATAGATTAGTCCTGAGGTATGTAGTTCTCTCTTAAATGAAAGAAAGTAAAGGGTGCTGCTTCCATACCATATGAAGGCTAGTCAGACACTGAGTCAATGGGAGACAGAGTGAGGAAGCAATCTTTGATTTGAGCCCAGCCTGTTCCTCAAAGTTAAGCTCAAGTGACACTGCCTGGATCACTGAGAGGTATAGCTTCTGTTGGCTTCTGACTGAGTCAGGGATGCTTATTAAATCAGTTAATCAGGAAATTGAGTACAGAGAAGAATTATTTTCTTCTACTAGCAATTATTTTCAACAGTCTATTTATCTAGAAATAGTGTTTCTGGTTGGAAATACCTGTGCTCATAAATATGTTAATTAAATGGCAGTATGCAACACACTCTAATTATAGACTTATTTTCCTAAATACAACACAGAATATCGTGTTAATTCAGTCATAACTGTATGTCTATTTTTAACCATGTACTACCTTAAAGTTTATGTAGTAAGAAACTTTTGCTGGTAGCAGCTCTTCTAAAGAATGTGATTATAATATTAGTGTTGATAGATAAACATATAAAGTTTAAAGTATTTTTGAGTTAATTCTTAGGTAATTTTTCCTATGGCTTTTTCCAAGGTGTTTTTGTTCATGGTAGAAGATCCTGTTGGAATTTGTCTCTAGTAGCAAAATAACTAGCAACGGATATACGAAAGACTGTGTCTAGTCTAAGTTTGTGAGTTTTTTCGAAAAGCAGTGGGAAGCCATGTTACTAGTCCCTTAATTTAAATGCTTGTTTTATTCCAAAACCCAATCAAATATTAATTTATTTTGCCAGCTACAGATAGAGGAATCAGAAACATTTGTATACAGGCAATTCAGAGATGGTGTTTGGAATTATTCCCTGGGTTGCACAAATATAGGCGTTTAATAACGCTTTTGATCATTGTATCCAACTACATTTATATTGTGACACTAAGCAATTTCTTATATATTTGTCTATTATTTAATTCTAGAGTATGCTTCTCAGGACAGAAAAATTTCAGGGTCTCAAATTTTTAAGTTATTAGTAAAACTTTTGTCTTTTAAGTTGAACATAAATGGACATGAGTGGAATGATCATTTTATTCTAACCTTAATATTATGCATATTAAATTGAGATTTAGTGTCTGTGGGTTGTTCAGTAGACACGTTTATATGTCTCACTTCTTTTATTGTGGCAGAGCAGTAAAGAAAAAGTTTTCTAAAGAGTAATCCGTATAAGAGACTTTTAAATTCATCTGTTCTATCCATTTAGGTATGCTCAACAGATGACTCATTTGAAGACATTTTTGTGTAGTAGTTCTTTATCTTCACCAGTTCACTAGTTTATTTCTTATATTAGATTCTCCCTCATGAAATACCTGGAAAGCCAGTCAGAAGCACGAAGATTTAGGTAATGAGAAGAGAAGAGTTAGGTTATGAGCAAATTTTCTTAAATTCACTGACCATTTGTTCTGCTTGAAGCACTTTGTTGCTGAGGTTGGAAAAATGTTTTTAATTATTCTAAGAATTAGTCTGTGATTATGAGTGCCATTAGCTGAAATATATAGGCCATTCTGCTGAGGGACAGCAGGACAGACTATTAGGTGTTTGTATGGGAAGTATTTCTACCTACTGGTATCAAGCAGATCTTCTCAGTAGAGAACACAGTATATTAGTATTTGTCCTAAATGGCACTTTCAGTGAGAGGCAATGCTAAGATCAAGCCAAACCTAGGAAGCAATCAAGACAAACCCCAGGAAGTAGGTGACTTGACATTAACTTTAAAATGCTATCGTAATCTGTGAATGTTTCTGGAAGTCTAACCCAGACCACTATGTTAAAAATCATTAGCAAGTATAATTTATAAATACTTTGTTTCTGTTCCATGGGGAAGATGACATCTCTAGGTGTTTTCCTGTTGAAAGCCTGTCCAGATTTTCTTCTTCTGATATGAAAAATGTGCATCACCAATTAAAGGAAAATTTAAAATTATTCCCCCACTTTTCCCATCATGTGCAGACAATAAAAGTTATTAGGAGGACACTTGCTGCTTCTGTATTGTAAAATTCACCACAGCAACCTTTAGCATCCCAGATAGAATTAGGTCAATTGATGATCAGAGGCTTGGCTGATGACCAGATCCAAATAAATCTGAAGCATTTTCTTAAGTGCTGTAGAGTTGACCTCAATTTTATGTTTCTAAATATCTGCACTTACTGCAAATTATGTGGTCATCTGGAAGAAAACACTGTTTTCACTTTTTTCATTATGTGGGGAAGGGAAGGAAAGCCGAACAAGAACAAAAAATTGTATTAAATCTGTCCAGTTTCTTCTCTGTGCTGAAATGAACTGTATCATTCCCACTTCTACAATATTTATTATTATAGCATCTGAGCAGAAGTTAAACATGCTGATTTAGAACTGATGCCTTTCTATCTTGCTCCGTACAACATACTCAAATGGATTCACTAGATGATTTTATTTACTTTTCCAGATTATGATTCAGGTTATACATGGTGTTGGGCTTTTATTAAATCAAAATTGCTCAGCTCAAGAAGTAATAATGGATAATTCTTGTATAATAATTTGAATATATACATTTCTGTGTATTTTTTTCCCTCATGCTTTGAAGTATTTATTAAAAAATTATTTGTGATTGTCATGTATATTTTGTTATGTACTGACTTTGGGGGCATTACGGCTGATGAACGAAAGGTTTGGAAAAACAATCTGGATACCCTAAGAAGAGCATGAAAGATTTAGCCTTAAAAGTTTTTAGAGTAAGTAGATTCCCTCTAAGTGTGTGATTATGTGAAGGATTCAAAAAATAGAAAAAGAAAAATCTGCTTAATATTTAAATGGAGTTGCTTTTTATTTTGCTAATTAAGCCTTTATTTCTACTGACAACGATGCTTAGCTACAGAGAAGACAGGGAGACAGAATGTCTTTAAATCTCTTGTTGACTGAAGATTAAAAACTGAATCACTAAGATACTGAAATTTCCCATCAGCTTCTTCTTGAGCGCACATGGCTTCAAACTCTTTCTGTAAACAGTGTTGTTTGTACAAAATGCTGCACCAGCTGAAGAGCGTTACGGTGCTAATATCTGACCAAACAACCCAGCAGGCAGGAATCCTTTTAAATTGTGTTATTACAGAGTAGGATGAATACACTTGTGTCACCTTAAAAGTAGAAGGTGTGTGGGGAAAAGTTCCCCACCCATGTGCATTTGACTAGCCTGTTAACGCCCCAGGAAAGAGGAGACCCTTGCGCCTGATCAGCCTGTCTGAAACTGACTAGACAGCACACTGTATCGGAGGGTGATTCAAATGTCCTCTTTGGGATACTCCGTTACAGACTTATCAGTCAAACCAATTATTCAAGTTTCCAGAAACTTACACAAGACAAAACTCAGCTGAGAATTTTTATTATACAAATTTGTGACAGTTTAAGGTTCGTGGATTGCTGGTGATAGTAGGCTAACTGCAAAAACAAGTGTGAAAATAGCAGACATGCAAGACCTAGTCACTTAGTAAAAGAAAAGCTAGCTGAAGTTAGTAACTGAGTGCACTTAAAGTATAATTCTTACCCAATAGGCATCCCTGTGGGGGAGAAGAAAGGTTCAACCCATCTACCAATCCCAATAATTATGATGGAGTCTTCTCTAAAATTGTTCTCTCCCCTATTCCATTTTATTTTATTTTACTTTTTTGGGTGGAGCTTGAGTGACTCTAGTCATCCACACTTTTGTCACTGATTAGTGAAGAATTTTCTTAGCTAGATTTAAAGGTATATCTCCCCTGGAATTCACTACACGTGCTCAGTGAGGGGTGGTTGTACCTTAGAGGTGGTAGCTTTGGGGTGGAGGTGTGTGGTTTTTAGTATTATAATGAGCGAAGTTCATCCGAAGAAGGTGATTTCACTATGATTGTTGGCTCGATAACCAACATCTTCTTTTATCTTCCTTGGTTGGCAGCTGCTATGAGCTTATCAGCTCCACGGTACCATCAGGTTCCTATCCTGCAAAGATTAGAACAGAGCCTGGCCGCGGAGTCTTCACTCAACTCCACCCTCTGTTCTGTTCCTCTTAGCATGTGCTAAGGGTGCAGATTGTGTTGCTTAGGGAGCTCTCATCAAAGAAGACTGTGTACGTGCCAACCACATTCCATCTTGGAGGTATTTCATCCTAAGCTTTAAACTCTAGAAGTTTTCCCTAGTTTGCTCTTAATCCCCCCACCCCCCCTCGTCCATTATCCCACAACTTGTGATGAAGATGCATATTGTTCTCATGTCTGTTATGGGTCAGAGTAGAAGTTTTTTTAATTCTGAAGGAGTATTTCTAGATCAAATGAGCTCTAAACTGTAGAAACATAAGAAGCTATTTCAACCCTGGGATCTTATTTCTCAGCCAGATGGACTAGTCAGGATCAGATGCATTAGAACAGCAACATCTGCTTGGATTTGCTTATAGGAGAAATGCAATGCTGGCAGCTGCTACATCAGTGTCTGTAAAATAATGATCCTGCAATAAAATCCTAGTTGCCAGCCATGGAAAACAGACAATATACAAATTAATAGAAATAACTTAATTTCCGGAAAGCACCAAAAACTTTTCAACAAGAGAGCTCTTCAATCCCAAGCTATTTTATGTGTTGTAGCTGTGAATGAGGAGTCAGCCTTGTGACTTGGCCACCTATATCCAAATTAGTTACTTCTATTAGTGAAGAGCTTTGGGAGCAGCAATGGAAGTTAAAAGCTCTAATGTGCTCAAACTGTAAAAATATGGGGCACCCTTTTGCCATTCCCATGAACGGCGCATGATTGGTATTTTGTGTTCTTGTTATCTTTGAATTTTTCCTATACTTTCTTGATGGAAAGTTTTAACTGTATTTGTTTGTAGATGAAAAAGAGGGATAATTAAGAAGAGGGGTGATTAAACAAAAGTTTTTTATTGTCCCAAAAACCTGCTTAATACCTCAAATTCTCTAGTGCCTTTTTATCCCAGGGTATATATGTACAATTTTTCTTAATCTGGATCCCAAATTTGAACTGCAGTTCACTTCAAATTCATACTAAAATGTACTTTGTAAGCTGAGTCTTACAAATTTTTAAATGCCTTGGGCTAGAGCGAGTAAACACACTGGTCTTGAGTCTCAAATGGAAGAAATGAGAAGTGGAAATATCAAAGTGGTTTCAGAAACCATTTATGCCTTGAAAAGTTGCTAACTAGAAATAATGACGCTAGCTACTATTTTCCAGGAATTGTGTGATGAAAGGATTCTAAAGTTTGTCTTCAGTCTTACCTGACTCTCTGCCTTCCACCTGAGAACTGAAGTATTTTTTTCCTCTCTATTTCGATCCAATGATAAACAGGTTAATTTAAGCCATCATGAGAGTAGAGCAGGAGTATTCACTCAGATAATTGTCTTGTTTGCTGTTGGCTATTGCTTCTTAATGAGTCCTGGTGCCTCTTTACTGCAATCTGAGATCCTCCCTTATTTGTGGGCACAACAGCAGTGATGCCTGGAGAATTTTTGATGGGTTATCTGAAAGAAAGTAAAATGACTCATCCGTTAGAGTTTACCTTGAGTTAAACACTAGCAACAGGTTTGAATAATGAGGATAAACAGGCTCCTATCAAGCAAACCTAGCTGCACTCAGATCTCTGCAAAGGGAGTTTCTATTGATGCCCTCAATGTAAATTGAAGGGTTGCTGTTGGGATGGGATTACCACAGGTGGTTGGTTTTTTTTTTTTACTTTTTCTTTCCTTTTTTGTTCCCTCAGATGTCTTTGTTGCATGCCTCATTAATCTACTTCTCCCACTAACAACCATCTCATCTGTGTTATCTCCTGCTTTACTCTTCATGCCAATTGCTAGGGCTGGCACCGAATCTACATTATGCAGCTCTCACAGCTACAGCACCTTGCCTTTCTTTCTTTCCCTGCCTCCCAGGCTTTGAAACTCTGAAATGGAGGCTACCGTTAAGTAGGGCAAGACAGTAAAAAAATAGTAAGGGAAATCATGTTGAAATCATGCTGTACAACAAGGTCACTTCAATCTCAGAGACTTCTTTCTGATTTGCCTCCATCACAACTTTATGCAACATAATTGATATAGTTTCCATTTCTGCAAGTGCTTTGACATTGTATCACTCAACATTTCAGATTATTGTCCAGCAAAATTTGTCAAGATCCATTATGACTTTTTTTCCAAGGCATGCTTGTAGTTCGAGTGTCTGCCTGACTCAATGCAGGTTGGCGAAGAAAGTGTTTATCAGTATCAAAGAAAGTTGGCCCGTTTCTATTGCTGTGTGAAAGGAAGACCACTTTAATCTCCAGGACTATCTAAACTTTCAGCAGACACACAATCAAAACTTTAGTATCATACTAACCACCAGAAGATAATAGGAGAATACCTGAGCCATCCACAGGACATGTGTGAATATACTCTTTTATCGGTTCCTATATAATTTATGATTGTTCCTGGGATGTAGACTGTCGCTTTTGCAGGTGGTATGCTTTGTCTCAGATATTTTTTATTTAAAAAGAAATATAAAAAATTATTATTTTTCTTAAGAACACTTAATTCTCATTTCTATGTCAAGTTATATGACACTTTAGTCTGGCTTACACAGTGTCTGGAGTGATGCATCAAATCCAGGAACCATTGCATTAGATCCCCTAAATATTTATCAATTGCTTACTGAGATCTAGAATGGTAGCATTTCTTTTGCATGTAACTCTTCTTCCATTGTAATATAGACCTTCTTTAGAGCTCAAGAGAACTCATGTACACCAGACCCAGCTTCTGAAAGTTCTGTTCAAAATGAACCGAAGTAATTGACTCTTCTGCTGAACGCCTTTAGCAATTTTTTAGAAGTAGTTGGTTTTATTTTAATTCAGAATAAATTTCAGCCCAGAGACAAAGGAACGGGCAGTCATAAAGACAGGAAAGTTATTTCTAGGTGAGAACCGATACGCATCTTCAGAGTAATTCAGAGACCTTCACTTTCATTTATCATCCTGTACTCGCTCTTTTGGGATGTGGGATACTAGCTTCTGCAACTAGTAGTATGTAAGTACTCGTTCAGCTTCTTGAAACTAGAGTGTGAAGAACAGAGCAGAGGAAGGAGGATTCCTTTCTTTTAATTTCAACTACAGCTAAATAATTCAATCTTGAAATAAATGGAGTGTGTTACTCATCAGTGTTCTCAGCTTGAAACTTCTCTTTAGCTAGATTGAAAAGTACTTCTGACTTGCAGAAACAATATATTGATGAAAGATTCTACTGTTTTTATTTAAAAAGTATATTTCAAGTGGTTAAATTACATGTGACACATTTTCTTTAGTGCGTTGGTTTTGTAACTTTAATTATTTGTTAGCAACAGGAATGTTATCTACAGTCTTGAAACGGTAAATGTAAAAACTTGGACCGAACTGCAAATTGAAAGTACATCCTAACTGCCACATAAGGACACTAGTCTTTCTTGCATGAAGACAGATTTTAAGGGGAAAATGTGCCCAGAATAAGCATGCCAGAATGAGCAACAGGAAAAATGTTCAGTGACAATATTTTGACGAAAATATACAATAGAAAAATACTCATCTGAGTTAAAGATGAGGCATAACGTTTTGCTTTGATCAGTGACCAGGATGTCAGAACTATTTCTTAGTGTACAGCATAGCCTGTGAACAAGAAACATGAACAATCTAGTCTGAATAAGAAATGGTCTCATGTATACTACATTACACAGCTTTCTTACAAAAACATTTCTACACACACATATTACATAATACTTAACACTTTGGAAAGAATTACTAGTTGTAAAATTTCATTTTTAAGTTAATGAAACCTAGAAGTTAGAAGATGTTAATCTGCTATGTTTTCTGCTTTGCAAAGTGATCTTTAGGCATGACAAACCTGCACAACAGTTGGGAATGTAACTTTCCAAAGTTGGTAACCTACCTAACAACTTCGAAAGGAAAATTCAGCTTTATATGCTTTGTTGTCCTAAAATTATTGTATTTGTAAGTTGGGAAAATGGTCTTAAATCTCATCTGTAAACAAACTGAAATGTATCTCACCCAATCAAAGCTGTAATTTTGAATAAAAATCAGTTTATTGTTAAGAGTTATGTGGAACAATGTTAATTATTGCTTAATTCATTCAGGTGAACACTAACAATATTTGAAAGTGAAGCTCCTCAAAACCTGAAAGACCTTACAGAACAGTAACTGAAAAAGTTGCTTTACCAGTTTTTTATAGCAACGGCATGATCCTTCAAGGCTACTCGTGTTGATGAGTCATATATTTAATCTTTATTCTTAATCTGAAACAGTTTACAATTATAAAAATCTTGTTTCTTGCATACTTTAAAGCAAGCTCACAGTTTTCAAGCCAGGATAGTAAAAGATCATCCAAACTAATTTTCTAAGAAATGAGTGTCAAATCTTCTTGCTTAATTATAACACACATTCATTGATACAACAAAGCTTATAGGAAAAATAACAAGTAAGCTGTAATAAGAAAATACAGAAGTGACAGAAAGGAACTTACTAAAAAAATTAATTTTTATTTAAATTTTTTTTCCTAACTTGCCTTTTCTTCATGTCACAATCATCACGATAGCACAACAGTAGAGCCAGGCTTTCCTGTGAGCTCTTGCCTCTTATTCTCAGTTGTCTAGATGTATGCAGACCATACAATTTTATTGTTCTCTGCATTTAGGATAGCTGCTTTTCTTCCTCACTCTTGTGAGCTTGTTGTTGGATCTTGTATCAATATACTTCCTTAACAATATGACATATTAAGAAGATGAAAATAG
Organism: Steatornis caripensis; assembly: GCA_013398225.1. NCBI lineage: Eukaryota > Metazoa > Chordata > Aves > Caprimulgiformes > Steatornithidae > Steatornis > Steatornis caripensis. Next base: position 371,012 of record VZSC01008932.1, read on the forward strand.
AAGGGAACAGAGAGAGATGACTTTGAAGGTTCAGTTTTAACAGTGATTTGAGTTCTAAGTTCTAGAAGTCTGAGTGTTTTACACATGAATTATTCATTTACCACATTTTATTCTTGCTTCATCTTTTCACTCTCTTTTCCATTTTCTCAGCAGTTCCCAAATACCTCTGCTTCTTCTAGGTAGCAAATAATTAGAGCAGGAAGGACCATTTACTTTTGTTACATATGTGTTTCTTTTTAGTAATAGCTTCCCTTATTAAAGACAACAGCAAAATGTTAAAACTTGCAAAACACAAATTTGAAGTTTCAGACACATTTGATTGTGTTTGAACAAGCCTATGTCACCACAGAACTATTTGTTTGTTTGCTTGTTTTAGCTAATACAAGTAGAACAGTTAACGTACTAAGTTTCTTATGGAAAAATTAACAGAGAGTAGCAAAACTGGAAAACAGATTTAAACCAATAGAGTTTGAATTGCAGAATTTAGGCCGATAGTAATTTTTGTAGGTAAAAAACTCTTAGGACATGCTGAAAGATATGATAACATTATTTTACAGTTAAGTAATTTGTCTTAGCAATTATGCGTAGTAGAAAAGATATAATAATTCATGTTAATAATTGCCTTATTTTCTTATAGGGTACACCAAACCTCAATATAACAATTCATTAGTTAGTATATTTGAGGAAATTAGTCAACGTATTTTTTTGGTGTACTTACTTGAAGGACAGAAATAAATGGTTCTACAGGAGACAGATGGTAAAATAATTGCAAGCTGAATTTATTAATATTGAATAGAAAGAGCTACAACATCGACAGTTGTGAAAGCTGCTGTCATGGCCAGCCTTACCTTTGTTGTAACTCCCATATACGGCTTTGAAAACATGTCCCTCAACAGCTGTCTGCTTAAATGGTAGCTGTAGAGAGAATGCTAACTTCTTTGACTTTCTGAAAAAGGAGTCAGTCACTGTGTGGCTTATTAGCATAATTAGTTGTCATAAAGATGCAAGCCTAAAGATGTGCTTGCTAATTAGCCATCTGAAATCTGATGTTTCTTCCCCTTCCCTTCCTTCTCTGCCTTAATCTTTCTTTGGAGAGAGGTGAGGATTGCATCATTACTTCTAAAAATCATTGACTCCAATCTTCTTTCATCCTGAAGCCTCAGACCTGGGAATTCAGATAAAGTGGACAATTTCATGTTACATAGAAGTTGTTTTTGTGTCTATTGTTCTTTGTGGATACTGTGGGAAGAGGAATTTTTCAGGTTTTTAAATGGATCTTTTCATACTACAGGGAAGACGTGTTAAAAAGTCAATAAAATGTTAGAAGTTGTGTTCTTGTTTTCCCTTTATATGTTACAGAAGGCTTTCTCACGGTCAGATGAATACAATACCATTTCTGTCATCTTTTGATAAAATCTGTAAAAAAATTTGCTTATGCGGTTATAAATTTTGCATTGAATAAAGGAAACTTACACCCAGTTAAGTGTTGAACTCCCAGTGAAATCAACAGGAATCTCGTGTTTTACGTGCCCACGAAAATTCTCTGGTACCTAAGTGAATCCCACTGACACAAATACCTTCAAATCTCTGGCTTTTTAGGAATGTTTTTGTATTTTTGCACAGGGGTAGGGAAAGTAGTCAAATCTTCAGGATAACCATCTTGAACAGGGATGATCCTTAATAGCCCAGTGCTTTTATTGTTGATATCTTTTTCTTTTTCAGTCTTTCCTGCTATTACTTCTAAAACTCATTTACGTACTGAGGTATTTTGTAGTGTAAACTCCCAAACATTGACAACAAAAATTACATGCATTCTGTAACCCTTCTTGTGATGACCTTAGCATTGTGGAATTCGAAACAAAAGTTTTGTCTGCTAGAGCAATCTGGAGTTCCAGATGTTTGCTTTTCCTAGCTCTAAATGTGGGAGAAAGGAACAAACTGTGACCCAATAATGCATATTTTTATTTATCTGCTCCTGATGAGAGGAAATAGACCCCAGAAATGGTAAGAGAGGCTTCTGTTCGAGTGAGGTGTCTCGCATGGACAATTCCAAACTCCTTTACATTCTAACCTAAAGTGTATATGTTTAGAATTTTTGTTTAAATTAGCTACACTTTTTGTTTTAAAACTGGTAATCACCATCTTTTACATCATGACTTCATGCAGAACTCATCTGGGAAACAGTAGACCTGGGTTTCATACCATTTTTTACTGGAAGGTATAATGCCATCTCTCCTAGGAAAGTATCTTAGTTGCCTAGAAAAAAGCCAAGGTAAGTTATGGTGGCCTCTCCAACTGTGTAAATTTCATCAAACTAGCAAACAGAAAGGAAAGGAGTGGTACAAAGGTCTTGCTCCTTGTTCTTGTTCCCAGAATTGGTTTTGCATTTCACAATTTAGGATCAAAGACATGAAATTGTCCTCCAAATTAGAGCTAGGAGTCCTTTTTTTCATGTGAGTGAACCTGCACAAGGGTTTTTTTGAGGGACAGAAGAAAAGGAGGAACTGTAAAATAATAGAAGTCAAGTACAAAATACATGCAAGCATTTAAAAAACATGTTATTTTGTTTCTCTGGTTTTAGAATAAGAATTTTGAACTAGAATCAAATCTACTAGCTACGACACAAAACCAAAACAAACATGTGTCATTACCCAGGAGCTGAAACCCCCTAAAATGGGACAGCGTGAAGATGGCAATACTTTATACTCAGTTCAGAAATTTGTTATCCTTATGAATCTGTTCTAAAGTTTTAGCACTGAGATTCTTCTCAGTCACTCACCTCAACTACACCGTGCGACATAAGAGGTGTTGTGTTGGGTCTGTTTGGTGGGGCGTTGGTAGCTGGGGACAGGGCTACACGGGCAGTTGGCCCCTGTCAGAAGCTGCTCGAAGTTCCCCCTGCAGCCCGTGGGGAGATGGCAGGCTGTGCCCCTGCAGCCTACAGAGGATTGCGGTGGAGCAGGCTGTGAAGGACCACGGCAAGGCAGTCACGGACCTGCAGCCCATGGAGGACCATGGTGGAGCAGAGAGGGACCTGCAAACCATGGAGGACCCCACGCCAGTGGAGGTGCGGGCTCCCGAAGAAGGCCGCGACTGTGTGGGCAGCTCATGCTGGGTTGGTGCATTCCGGAGGGGCTGAACCATGTGGGAAGGACTCCTGTCAGAGAGGTTCTTGAGGGACTGTCTGCCATGGGAGAGACCCTGTGCTGGAGCAGGGGAAGTGTGTGAGGAGCCCTCCCTGCCTGAGGAGGAAGGAGAGGCAGAGACAATCTCTGGTGAACTGACTGCACCCCCATTCGCCGTCCCCCTGCGCCGCTGAGGGGAGAGGAGGGAGAGACATCAGGAGAGACGGGACTCGAGCCTGGGAAGGAGGGAGGTGGGAGGGAATGTGTTTGCTTTTTTTAAGATCTGGCTTTTCATGTCTCCTTATCCTACTCCATTTTGATTGATAACCAATTAATTACTTTTTTTTTCCCCAAGTTGAGTCTGTCTTTGCCTGTCACCATAACTGGTGAGCGAACCCTCCCTGTCCTTGTCTTGACCCACCAGGTTTCATTACATTTTCTCCTCATCCCGGTGTGGTGGGGAGGAGTGAGAAAGCGGCCGCGCGGTTCTTTGTTGCCGGCTGGGCCTAAACCACGACAGTGGGTTTAAGTCTTCTCCTTTTTGCACTCTGTTCTTTTGATTCCATGAATATCTCTCTCCAACAGAAAGCTGGAGGCTAGCCCTGTCTGATCTGGCATATAAGCTGCTGATTAGGGCTCTTTTGCATGTTAAGAATTGGGACTCCTGGGAGGATTTGGCCACTGTGCCTGTGTTCTATACACTAAAGAGTTTGGCAGATTTTCCTGACTTTTCAGACTACAAACGCTCTGATTGTGCAAAGAAACAAAAATTACACACCCAGAACATTTTTGAGTTGAATAAGGAACCACCTTGCACATTATAGCACCCCTAGACTGGGAGATAAATTCTGAGCAGGGTTTCATGGATTCAGTTTGGGGTTTATCTAAGAAAATACTGAAGAGCCTAAATCATGACTTGGATTTAAGTGTTGATGTACACTGGCACAATGCCAGTGAATTTTATCACCAATCTTTCAGTTACCACCACCAAGATTCAAGGACAAAAATTTGTATTGAGTTTTCTATGTAATACTTAATATGAAACTACTAAAGATGAAGATACTGCAGGGGGCCTTTCAACAGTTTACAGCTTGGAGCTTATGAACAGTAAGCAAGCAGCAAGTTAGTGAAAAAAATATTTTTAAATTCAAGTAGCAGGCAGCTGTGACTGCAGACTTTTGTAAGAGGGGAAAATATACCTGCCTACTGTGTCAAATTAAAACTGTGGCAGCTGCATTTCTTCCAGCATGAAGCTGAGCAGTATTTTGCAGAGTATGATTAAGTTGGAAGCGAAATCTCTAAATATTACGGTCAGCATTAACATTTCTTTAAAATTATTTTCTTTTGTGACTAAGGAACAGGAGAGTAATGTCATACTGAATTTGCTGTAGATCTATTTTCCTTCCCTAGAGAGTAAAAAAGTCAAAGAGAAAGAGCCCACAAAGTCATATGCAACACAAGCGTTTGGTAAGCAACTTTGACTTACTGTTTTGCTTTATTGAAATTAGTGCTTGGTAATAACTGGCAAACATATTGACAGTTCTCCGTATTTGATGTGTTCTGTGCCTCTATAAAACGGGTAAAACAAAGGTGATGGAATTGATACATCACTTCAACTCCATCTCTTGTTGCTGCTGTAAATTTTATTTTTACACTTGTTTAGAGGAGAAATGCTTAATGGGATGTACAATTTAGATTTAAGAAATACATTCATTTAAAGAAAACCCAAACCCAAAGCAAACACCTCCAAGCCATAGCATTTATGCTCTACAACCTAAACAATGTTCAACGTCTTCCTTGACTATTCATGGTAAGAAATACAGAACGAAGCTCTAGTGCTAAAAGAAATTAAGAACTTTGACGAGGAGAGGCATAGTCACCTAGCAAAAGTGAAAATGAGATTTGAATGGTAGGTATGACAGGAAATCAAGAAAGCTCTGCGAGGGAATTAGTAATTACCTGATTATATCCTTGTGGGCTCAGTGAAAATGTTGAAGTGCATAGGAAACAGTGTCAACCAGCATAACTATGGAAATTGAATTACATGTGTTTGTGCTAAAAGCAGATCAAATGTGTATAAAATAGTTTTTGAGGTTGCAAAAAATGTGGCAAAAACCCCTCAACTGGCAACCCCCTTCTCCAAATTGAAATGTGTTCAGATTTTTGTTATTAGAAAATTTAGTAGTCACCAGAGCATGGAATATGAATATGGCAGAAGGTTTCAATTAACATTTACAGAGATGTGCATGTACAAAGATGTATAGAACTTGGAACATGTACTGTATTTCTCAGTAAGGGTCAATTACTGAACTTGCTTATTTATTTTATTTATGCAACATTGCAGTGCGCATTAATGAACAAAGGGAACACTGCTGCTCATGCCCCCAAATTGTTACGATATCAGCAGAAAAGTGGAGGTTTAAAATTGCCGTCATACCTCATACTTTGAACTAGAAGCTAAGCCTGGAAGAGAACCCTCTGTTCTACATCACATCTTGTTTCTGCGTGTGCTCACTACAGGTCAGTTTTCAGTGTGCTGCCAGCTTTGTTTTGCTACTTTCAAAGTAGCTTATGCTTTTAGATCCATTAAGAGAACAGTGGCTCCTAGCTAACTACTTTATTTGAAACAGTTATTAGCAATGAACGTGTATAAGTACTTTTTAATTTTGACATAATCTCTTCTCAAATTTAGCTGGAAAGTTATTATCTGATTCTGAAATGTTAGAACATCGAGGTAGGTAATTTCAAGATTATAACTGCTCCCAGCCATTTTTAATGGGGTTGTAAAATTGGAAAATCTGATCACAAGTCTTCTATGGTAAGAATGCAATGAGAGTTGCTTAGAAGTCCTGCACTGTTTTTCAAAAGAAAAAATAGAATTGTTTTTCATCTAGTGTGGATTTTTTTGTTCTTGCAGTTTAGATCTAAGCCATTAGCATATGCTTAAATTCCAAGGTTTATTCTGTAATCATGAGAGAAGAGTTTAGACTAAAATTTTTTTAAAAAAGTTACATTTGTTAAGATATTAAGAAAAACACAGAATACACCAAGGGATGTAGCATTTCTATTTCTCTATTTGTTTGAAATTATCCATGTAAGTAGTTCTGCTTGAGTTAATTTCTCTGAAGTTAATAGGAATCTTTCAATTGCAGTATTTTCTGTGCTTTGGTTTAGGCTCTGAGGGCCCTATTTATAAAAACATTTTGTTACCTAAAGGTGTAGATGAGCCACTAATGCAGGTGTTTTTCAAAACCCTAATATACTGATATACCTTTACAAATGTGTGCATATTTACTGTACGAAAACTTTATGCCACTGAAGGTGTTTTGCATTGAGTTGCCATGATTATCGTCTGTAGAAGGTCTGTGGAGAATAGAAGACAGCAAATCACCTTAACTATGTAGCCCTCCCAAAGAGACATAATTAAAAACGTAATTTACCCCTTTGCATGAAATGAGTTTTAACATGAATGCTTCAGTAAACAAATCTACCTATATAATTAAAGGAATACGCAAAATCTATTTAAAGCTCAGAGAAAGAAAACTATGATATAAGGCCAGCTTAGTGTTTCACTCTACAATCATTTTCATTGCCAATGAGACACAGGCGTATGCTCCATAAATAAGATAAAAATATAAGTGTGATGGATGTGATTATTATTCATCTCAAACATCCTTTTTCTCTTTTTCTCCCTGCTCTAATTAGGTAGTTTCCAGCTGCTCAACATTTGCTGCTGAGATACGCCATTGGAGAATCACATCCCAAACAAAATACAACCAAAATACAGCATTCTCTTAAAATAGAATTAGAAATGATATGGTAGACAGTTAAATAGAGTGAGCCAAAAAAATCAGTACTGCAACAAAAGCAGTGAAGAGAAAAATGCATTTAAGCTTAATAATGTAAAAACAGAATTAAAGCGATATATGCAATAGGAGGAGAACGTAAGGTCTCTTGAAAAAAAAAAGCGACTTTATGTGAATGAAAATTACTCATGTAAAATTCTATAATGGCAAAAAGTGCTACTTGTCATAAACATGAAAGAAGCCTCATCTTTCCACAGATCAGCTGTAGTTGAACCTCACATCCCTAAAAATGGGCTGGACTCTTAAAGAAGTCAAACTGGAAAAATGGTAGTGAAGAGCAGCTTTACAAATTTAGGCTTGTCTGGTTCACATTTTCATGTGATTCTGCATGGTGATGGGCAAATGTTGCAACCAAGTGTCTAGAGTGGGGCATGAAACCAAATATCACATGCAGCTGATGTGGAATAAAGAAATGCACTTACATACAGAGTCAGAAATTGATTGTTAGTCTAATTAGTTAAAGAAGAGAGTGCCTACAGGGGGTTCTTGACCAGAAGCATATGATGTGGAGCAGTTCTTCCTGCTCACTCTTGGATGCAGCTGTGTTTTTATATGTGTGTATTTTCTGACACAATCTGTTTACTTGCTGTTTCTTCATTAGTCTGCAAATTCCATGCTATGTCTGAGTCTTACAATCAATGGGATGTTTCATTTGGAGTGGATATCTGATCTTTGTTCTCTCTCTGTTGCCCTGAAAGTCAGTTTTTCCCTGCTACCAGGGTTTCATCCTTCCAGAACAGTGAACTGACCCTTACAGATTTGCGTTTGTAGCCCGAGGGTCTTTGTGATCATCCTGTGCTTGTACTGTTGGGGTCCCTTGTTAAGGTCATGTTTTCTTTTCTCCAGGGGTCAAGCTGTAATTTCCTGATAATGTAACAAGCGTTTTATTAGCACAGCCTGTTCACACATGTGTTCCTGCCCCAGACTCATTGAGTAGTTGACTCTACAAAGATAGACTAGACGCCGTTAGGAGATACACAGATAGATACATATATATATATATATATAAAAAATGCTTTCGAACTACTTGTTATTCATGCCTATTAGTCATGGCAGCAACACTAGTACATAATCAAAGTTGTTTTGCAACACAAGTAATTAATTGTTTTCATTGTTTTGTTTCTTTAAAAATTCTGGGAAAGGCAACATACATGGTACTCCAATTGAACTTATGATGTCCTTTCTGCATTTAAATATATGAAGCTGTTTGAAGTATTTCTTTTTGGCGGCCCGCTGGGAGAAACATGAGTAAGTAACACTACGAGCTTCTCTGCCACTTTCCAGCTACATGTGCTGCTAGCTTGCCCCTGTGTGCTGGTGCCTGAGACATATGCATGTGAGATATGTAGGCAGGACAGAAGACACTCCAGCAGCAGCTGATGGACTGCACAGACACCTGGGTCTCTTCTGAAGGGGCTGGATGTTGTTGCACAGACTGCATGGCGTTGCACAGACTGCCCTTGGCCCGAGGGTTAACACAGGTGCTGGAGTAGTCCCTGATGGTCTCAAACCCTGCTAATTAGTGTTAGAGGCACCTGCTGCTGCTCCTCCCCATCGCCTTCACCCAATCAAGAAATCAAGTTTCTTTTCCCAGGGCACAATACACACTTTTTTTCCTCCCTGATGTCTTTCTAAAGGCTCAACAAGATTTTAAAATTGTTTTTCCTTGGCTTTTTTACAGCTGTTCAACTTGTGAGTACAAAGCAAGGTGATGCTGTTTTGTTGAGCTCTGGTAAATATTATATATAGACTTGCAACTTTAAAAGTAATTCATAAGTGCCGGGCTTTATTTATTTATTTATGAATAAAATCTTCCTAGTAGTTCAGCTACGCAGTTCAAGAAACTAATATAAACATTGAAATATCTGTCTGCTTTCTGTAATTAGACAAAAAAAGGTGTGAAAACTTAAAACTTTATTGCTAAGGGAGACATGCAGGGAAATGTAAAGTATACAATCTTAGCAGTCAAAAAAAGTAAAGCAAAACTTGGTGATGTTGGAAGTTTTCACAATTCTGGAGTAGCTTGTGATGGAATACTTTTGCCTTTTTAATATTGTTTTCATTGTCAATCATTAAAGATTATTTTGAGATTTGCTAGCTAGATTCTTTATGTTTCTGCTAATAATTGTAGGTGATTATTAAAACCTTATGGCTTTTCATGTGCTAGGTTTTAAAATTTTGCCTGCTTCTTGTAGTGCCTCGATTGATAATAAGCTGTCTATCTTTGTTCATAGACTTGATTTGTCATATAAACTGTAACTGTTAGTTTAGTATTTTTTGTTCTGAAGGGATTTTCACTAAGGAAACAGTATAATCTGTCAATTAAAATGCCATAACTTTTGACAAAATTAATTATAAACCAAAGTTCAGGGGAAAAAATCTTAGAGATGACTTATGAAAACAAAAGAATACTTTATTTAATTTCACAGGTTCCTGCTACTGACAGTTTAGAGGCAGGGGGGTAAATGGTTGACCCTATATCCTATTAAAATTGTTTGGAGGAATTACTCAGATGTGAATATTATTCTTTCTGTTATGTGTCTGAAATTCCAAATGCTTATCAGATGCCAGTAAGTAACTGAAATGGTTTAGGGTAAGGTTCTCAGCTGGCACTGTGCGTACACTTCAGGCACAGATGCTCACATTGGACAGAAGTGTTTGATCACAGCAGAAGATCCTTTGTCTTCCTCATGGCTATGTGTTCATGTGCCCTCCACCTTAGGGTTTTTTTGTGGCCTAATGGTAATAGTCTTTTTTTCCTGTCCTTCTTTGCCTAAAAGTTTATCTATCCTCTCAGCTTTTTGTAGTTCATACTCTCCCAAGAATTATATTTGCTCCTAGCCAAGCTTGAGAATTAAAAAACATTCGAACAAATGTTAGCTTAAGAAATATTTACGTCAGAGTAGGTGATTACAGATATCAAGCTGCTGTAACGTCCTGGGGAGTCATATACAATAGCTGTCTTTAAACAGCCTCGGGTTTGATGACAGTTTTTGAAATCTCACATTGTTGGCAACAGTATTTTATTTATGCACAGCCGATTTTCTATAATGACAGTTATTCTGGCTCTGAAACAAAGTATATTGTGGAAAAGCAGTGACAGAAATTCAGAAGTGCTGATATTTAGAGAAAATGATGACTAGTGATGTTTTTAATTAATTTTTCATCTAAACATGATCTATGCAACCATGCACTGCAATTTCTTTCTTTTTTTAATTGCTTTCCATATCTTAAGTGATTGCTAGAGTAAGTAGTCAGAAACCACAAACTGTGGTGATGGGAAGGGCAAACATGATCAATTGTGGTGTTTCTAAACTAGAAAAGAAAGGATTTAACTCTACTGACATCATTAATAGAGGATAGGCTTATGAGACTCGTGCTCGTGCCACCTTATCACTCCCTCCACAACAATATTAAATGAGATTTTGTAGCGCCTCAGATTCAGGTTAATACCTTGTGTAAAAACTGTTGCTTTGATTTGTTTGTATTGAGCCATAAACCAGTTTGGCAAGAATTACAGAAACAGAGTTGTGCGTCCCTGCTTGCACAGACTTGAACAAGAATAGTATATGTTTGTAACTGTGGTGATAAAATGCAGCATACTCTGGCATGTTTTACAAATATTTAGGTTAAAATGTTCAGTTTGGATCTTATGCTTCCACTGGCTTGTTGGAAGCGAACTTTCACGTCTGGAGGTGGATAGGTTAAATAAAATATTAATCTGCCCCGTCAAAAAGGTCAGGAAAAAGAATCCTTAATTTTATTTCCCTACTCTTGCAAATAATATAAATACTGGTTAACTTTAATGCACGGAGAGACAGGAAAAGAAACTGAGGGTTACTTGACCCTGTCTCAATGGACAAAAAGTACTGGCTTGGATGTGTAAACCTAAGACAATTGGTAACACTTGCTAAGATGCTTCTTCCCCTTACAAAGGTGTGTTAGCACTCCGTGTTGCGTGCTGTGTGTTTATATACATTTGTATGTGCTCTGTGTGTGTGTGTGTGCCTGTTGGGAACAGGTGCTTAGCCTCATTACTTGTTGGGCTTGGGTTCATGGAGCTGTGTTGAGCTACCAGATCTGGCTCTGTTCCTCTAGTAGAGCTTGTTTCTGGATACAGCTTATTAACAGCTTTTTTATCTAAAGGAATATCTGGCTAGCAGACGTATTAGAAATAAAATTAGGTTTCTGGCATGCCCATTTATGTGTTATGTTTGAGGAGGAACAAAGTATTTTCAGATGAGAATGACCATACAGCATCTGACCAAAATTTTCGCTGAACCAGGTACCTTGTCTTCAACAGCACTGGGCAGCCTTTGTCTAGGAAAGTACTTGAGGTCTAAATGTGGTGTGGCGCTTTAATAAGATGCTCTCCACCCTCCAACACCTTGAGGCTAATGGAAAATTTAAGGAAAAGATAAAGTCTTTGTAAACTTTTACACAAAGGCAAAGTAGGCCTTTTGAAAGCCTGTAAGTTGGAGAGTGACCGTGTATTGATATTGCTGATTTAAGTTTAACCGTGAGCTCAACACAATATACGAGTTTCAGTAAGCAGTGGAATGTAAAAGACCAGTTCTGTTTTATGGAAATGAAAGTACTTCTGAATTTTTTGGTTTGTGTATAAATGATACTGAGATACTTGGATATTTTGGTTTATTTAAACATTTGGGCTGCACCTTTAACCAGAAAAAAGCAAGATATGGCCATTCACCATCTGAACAGGTTGTATGCAATTACATGTGGGGAAAATATGAGCAAGGTCCCCTCTTCCTCCAGTAGTTTTCCCTGTGATTTTATCGATGTCTTATTTGCTTGTTTCAAATAACTGTCAAGCCTTGCATTGAACTTATT
>VZSC01008932.1:382963-418645 GCA_013398225.1 Steatornis caripensis
GGGGGGGGAGGGTGTGGTTTGTAGTTTGTTTGGTTTTAACTGCACTTCTGGCCATATACGAGAGAGCTTTTCAAGGAGGAACACTTGTGCAGGAGTACAGGAGAACAATAATTCTGCAGGGCTTAATAGAATTTACTGCAGGGCTCAGAAGCACTATGTGTATAACACTGTTTCCATAATTGTTTCTGATCTTCTCAGAGTTTAGATAAATCCTGCTTATGCTGTAATAGGCCTATCACAGAAACAAATGTTAATCCTATGTGAACTACTACTAAGTTTTTTTTTTCTGGCTACTTCCAACACCTTTAGGGAGCCACTCACTGTATCCAATAGAAATTGTTTGAAAGATTAAGTATATCCACTGTTTTCACTTTTTTTAGTCCACTTGTAACGATGAAGGCCAAGCTTGTATCTTTCCTATTCTATTCATGACTACATTTGTGTATTTTTAATGTTATGGGATAATTTAAATTTCCGTGATTAATTACCTTCCTTTTTAATCACAGAATGGTTTTTAATGGTTCTTTCTAGTTCATCTGTACCTCCTGTTGTTAATATCTTTTTGCATGTCTTGTTCTGAAAATAATTATTGTTCCTCATCTGATCAGTTTCCCACCGAAACTGTTCAGTATGTTGCTTTCTTGATTTTCTTTTTAAAAAGATCTAGGAACATGTTTAGGTGTGCTTTTTCTTATATAGCTGAACAAACATCAACCTTTAAGAAATTTCTATGACTTCTTATGAACTTCTATTCATTAGCTAGAAAGAACAAGTTAATTAGTGTAATAATATGATAGACATTGTTGAACTTCTCTGCAGAATTCCTGGCAGTTTCATTAAATATGAATAATTTAGTGATCTTTTCATTAAACTTTCATGCACTGTTCATGAGCAGTTTGGTTTTAACCCTAATATTTAACTACAATTAAAACAAAATATTGTAAGATTTATTGCAATAAAGAGCCATAATTTTTAAATACAGACTATCTCTAGTTTAAATGTCAAAATTACATAGAGTCTTAAGACTAGCAAGAACAAACTTATATGTCATCCGTTAAATAAAGTCTGTTTATTGTGAATAATTTTAACACATATATTAAAATTACTGTTTCTTTCCTCGCTGTTTTAGGGTGATCAACACCTTTTTCACACTCTAGCAAACAATTGAATCTAACAAACAATTCTTATCGTACTGTATTATTTCTACAGCATTCTTGTAAGGAGATACACAAATTGTGTATGTATTTTCCCTACGTAAGGCACCGTACTTGTCTCTGCTAAAACCTAACACAAGCTAACAGTTATCTGTATATTTAAGACTGAAATTGACTGGTTCCTGTGTATTCTAATCACATGAACATTTTAAGAGGTAATTATTTTTGGAAATCTAATTTAAGTAAGGGAAGAAGCAGCTGTTATATTTATACTGTGTATTACATTTTCTAAATGAGAGCTTGAACTTGATGTTGCTTCCATGAGGTTGTTCATTAGCCAAGCTGCCTTATTTATTTATGATTTTTATAACGGGCATATAAGTCACAAGACTTGAACTATGTATTTCTACACCTCTCGTGGTTTGAGCCTAGACAGTAACAAAGCCCTCTGTGTTGCTCACTCACTCCTCCCTGCCACGCCGGGATGAGGAGAAAATGTAATGAAACCTGGTGGGTCAAGACAAGGACAGAGACGGTTCACTCACTGGTTATGGTGACGGGCAAAGACAGACTCAACTTGGGGAAAAAACTCAATTTAAACGGTCATCAATCAAAATGGAGTAGGATAAGGAGACATGAAAAGCCAGATCTTAAAAAAAGCAAACACATTCCCTCCCACCTCCCTCCTTCCCAGGCTCGAGTCCCGTCTCTCCTGATCTCTCTCCCTCCTCTCCCCTCAGCGGCGCAGGGGGACGGCGAATGGGGGTGCAGTCAGTTCACCAGAGATTGTCTCTGCCTCTCCTTCCTCCTCAGGCAGGGAGGGCTCCTCACACACTTCCCCTGCTCCAGCACGGGGTCTCTCCCGTGGCAGACAGTCCCTCACAAACCCCTCCAATGGGAGTCCTTCCCACAGGGCACAGCCCCTCAGGAACACACCGACCCAGCATGAGCTGCCCACACAGTCGTGGCCTTCTTTGGGATCAGGCACCTCCCGTGGTGGAGGGTCCTCCATGAGCTGCAGGGGAATCTCCACTGTAGCCGCCATGTCCCCCTCCTTCCTCACTGACTAGGTATCTGCATAGGTGTTTTCCTCACATCCACCTCTGCTGCGGGTTCCAAGGCCATTTCTTTGCCCCATCCGCTCCTTAAATCTGTTATCGCAGAGGCCTGTCTGTTATCTCTAAACTGCCCGGCCTCAGCCCGATTCGGGGCCACCTTGGAGCTCGGGGAGCTTAGAGCAGCTTCTGACAGGGGCCAACTGCCCGTGTAGCCCTGTCCCCAGCTACCAACGCCCCACCAAACAGACCCAACACAACACCTCTTATGTCGCACGGTGTAGTTGAGGTGAGTGACTGAGAAGAATCTCAGTGCTAAAACTTTAGAACAGATTCATAAGGATAACAAATTTCTGAACTGAGTATAAAGTATTGCCATCTTCACGCTGTCCCATTTTAGGGGGTTTCAGCTCCTGGGTAATGACACATGTTTGTTTTGGTTTTGTGTCTTAGCTAGTAGATTTGATTCTAGTTCAAAATTCTTGTTCTAAAACCAGAGAAACAAAATAACATGTTTTTAAGTACTTGCATGTATTTTGTACTTGACTTCTATTATTTTACAGTTCCTTCTTTTCTTCTGTCCCTCAAAAAAACCCTTGTGCATGTTTAGTGCAACACTAAAAACTGGCACAACTGTGCCTTACAAGGAAAATTGCCAGTGCAGTTTGGCTGGGGAATAATAAAGTAAAAAATAAAGATCTATGTTTATTTTTTTTGCTTCTGTGCACATCACATTATTTCAAGAATCTGAGTCATGGGCTGTTTTGCCAAGTAGGTTGTAGAATCACACTTCAGTCATATCCTCAGTTTTCCCATAATGTGTTGCAGTCAAAATTGTGGAATCACTTCAGGTGCTGAGGTCTGCTTGACCTCTGTCAGTTTAACACTCCATGAAAGTTTAGTCATTGATCTGAGCACAGTGGATATTCTGACATGTGATGTTCAGAGACCTAGCCGTATATAGAATCTTACAAGAATTTCAGTTAGTGATGTACATTTTATTTTTAATGCTTTGATTTTAGTTATATTTTTCTCAATAACTGGCCACTTTTTTTTTTCTCATTTTCTTTTTTCTCTCTCACTTCGTGGTCTTTTGGAGCTCTGGAAAATTCTAAAATTGCACAAAGCGATTTAACTGTGTAGTCTGAATAAATCATTGAAATGTTTAGTGAAATAAAATATAAAGATCTAGCAAATAGGAAGTATATAAATATGATGCAACTGTGTAAAACTGCTCACGTGCTCATTTTAATCAAGATGAGAAAGAAAGTGATATTTAAATTCCATGTTGTCCTTAGTCTAAGGATTGCTGTTACCTTGGGAAAAAAAATCTTCATTTAAAACCACATATCACCACGCTGTCTGGAAGAAGTAAATGCAGACTTGTGTGGTTTTAGTTAAAAGGGCATGAAAGCTCTGTCCTGTGCTCTGCTTGCTCATGGACTCTTGACTACCTTCTAACACCCCTATGGCACCAAGTGGCATTTCAATGACCTAAACATGCATTTGCTTACATGCTGCTAATGTGGTTTAATTCCACCTCCACACCAGAACAGGGCTTTAATGTCCATTTAAAAGGCGGGGTGGTGGTTGGTGGTTGTAGTATTTCCGAACATTATGTTAATAACTGCTGTAACAGTATAGAGTAAACGTGTAAGTTTCAGTTTAATTAAATACTAGTTCTGGATAACTTCTTCAGAGACTGGGATGTCACACTGAAGTGGCATTGCACAGAAATACCAATACTTAAACTAACACTGTACCTAGTTTAAAAAAAAATAACTTCTCATAATTTTGAGAAGCGATTCTGTTTGCAACACTGGAATATGCTAAATATATTGGTAAAAGTGAAAGGAATATATTTGGGAGGAATGTACAGGACAGTAGTTTTGAGAATTCCCGATAGGCGCTCATGAAACCTGATGAGTGTAGTATCTCCTTAGATTTTCCTCTCTTTTGCCCCATGTTGGACTTGAACCTCTGCTGAAACAGTCTAAGAAGGATAATAATACTTGTTACCACATTTAATCACCTCTTGCTCCTCTCTTTACTTTGTAAATTATTTTGAGACTTGTAAATTAATGCTGGCAAGTCCATGAAACAGGAGAGGAGACAGGAAAGAAAATTCAAATAAAAATTTTGAGGGAGGTGAGGAAACAACTAACCCTTCTGCTTCTACCAAAATCTGTACTCGACCAATGCAAGTGTGTCACAGTTTAAAGCTGGGCTGGCTATTAAAAGAATGACAGATGCTCTTTGTTAACACCCTCCCTCCCCAAAGGCGGGGGAAGAGAAAAGGGAAAGAAACTTATTGGTTGGAAAAGTTAAAACTGCTTTAATCTAAAACCAGTAATAATGTATTATAATAATAGAAAAAATAATAATGAAATATATACAAATATTTACAAAACCGATATCGAGCTCCCCCCACTGATGACGAACACGTCACCCAGACGCTGCGGGGCAGGCCCTGGAAAAGTCCCAGATTGTACCCGGCAGCAGGCAGGAGCTGGATTCAGGAATGCACGGATGGAAGGCAGAAGAATTGGTCAGAGTCCTCCCTGAACGCTGGCCATAGGAAAAAAGAAGAGACCCTTGTGACCCCTCAGCTTTACACCAAGTATGACGCGTATGGGATGGAATACTCCCTTTGGTCAGGTTTGGGTCACCTGTCCGACCCTCTCCTCTGCACCGCAGGGTTGCAGGTGTGACCGCTTCTCTGCTCTTTCAGTTCTGGCGCATAAGAAAGTTAGCAGAAGCAAGCATCGACCTTGGTCTCCATAGGAATAACTATAAGCAAGAGCCTTACTGCATTCCATTCCTACTGATGTTCCAGCAGTAACTATAAACATGGAGCCTTATCACTGCTATAAGCAGCTACTCTCTGGAAAACACACAATTAATTTCAGAGAGTGCCACTTCTCACAAGAGACTTAACTAAAAAGCAAAGTTACTACAAGAAAATTGGTTCTGTCCTGGCCCAAACCAGGACAAAGTGCTACATGTTAACTATAGTCAGAGAGTACCGCATACTTGGATTTATTAAACGTTGTTCATATTTATTACTGGGATCTTTTTACTGACCGAAGTGTAGAGGACTGATCAGGTTTCTACATTCCTTTCAGTGTATGTGCTCCCTTAGCGCCCTTTCCACTCCTCCTCCTCCTTCTCCTTTGAATAAATTGACGTTGCTAATAGATGGGTATCAATGGAGATACTCTGGTTCAGCCACAATATCTTAGGCACAGGCTGGCATAATAACAATGAAAAAAAAAAAAGTTAATCTGCTTAAGAGGTATGTATCTCTTGCTAACAAAAAAACGGTCTAGCATGATACATTTTTTTATTTAATTGATAACATTTTGTGCCTGTCAGGACTCTCACAGTATATTGTTAAACCTACATCATAAAGGAACTGTTGATTGTGTTCAGAGGTCTGAGTATATATTATAAATGTAACTGGGATAAGAAGCTGATACACAAGAAGCTGTAAAGCACCAATTGCAAAATTGCTATACAATAGCTCTTTTTAATATATTCCACATTTGAGTTATTTGGAAGTCATACAAGTCAATGCACAGGTATCACTTTGTATGAAAGAACTGTCACGTCTCCATTGGAAGTCCATGTGCCTTATTCATTGCATTCCCAAGCAGGGAGTGGAAGGCTGATGGAGAGGTGGATGGAGGAGCAGGTTCAATTTCTTGGACTGCTGCATTCAGGTAGAGCATTGGGTATGCTTGAACATGCATACAGTTGGTCTGAGGGAAGAACATCACTTGCAAGGCAATACTGAGTGAACTTCATTTCTGGGAGTAACGGTAGCCCCATGAGTGCAGGAGTGAAAAGGAATTTTGGATGCAGTCACCAGCTGCAATCATGCCTATTTGTTTGCCAAGTAGCATAAGCTAGCAGTCCGGTTTGCATTGATAGTTAGTAATGTCTACTAAAAATATATTGTATATAGTATTACTATTTCTGAGATCTTTGAAATTTTGCTAAGGACATACAAAGCTAAGTCGGTAAGAGGCTTTTTTGTTTGTTTCTAGCAGAAATTGGGTCAGTCCTTTAGTATTCGCTTTTGGGGGCAGATTTTCATATCCATATGTGCGTGGAACCCAAACAAATGATTTAGCAGACAATGGGAGGAAATATAGATTTCTGTTACTTGGTAAGTTTGGAAAGGTTGAGTTGTGTCTTTTAGTGCAGTTATAAATGTGGATTTTTATTAATATTTGAAGGGCTAAGATAAAATTTTTCATTCATCTATTTCATAAAAGGCCTTTGCTTAACTTATTGCTATTTCTGAACTTAAAATGCAGAAAAATCAGACATTAATTTTAAAGTCTTGATTATAAATTCAATATTACTGGAAGAACTAAATATTGCCATAAGACACTGACATATGTATTTTTGCACACTGCTTTTTGGTATTTCAAAATAGTCAGCTTTACATGGCTGTTTGACATCCACATACAGCACTGGTTTTGAGAGGCCAGTGACTAATACCTGGCTCTCATTTCACTCTTAAATGTACTGTATATCCCTCTGCAGTTTTTTTTACTGTGATAGGAGCTGCTCAAGATTAATAGTCAGAAAGAGTTCAGAGTTCCACTCCAAGCTTTGAAGAGTGTAGTTGAATGAATCTTGTGATACGGGATGACCATTCCTACAGCAATGGATATCTTAATATTTTCATCAGTTTCAGTGGAATTAAATCGGTTGTGCAAAACTAAGTGATCAAAGGTTATTGACCTGTGTTTCTGGTCATATGTCAATTTAATTAGTTTCCAGTTTTCAGTCTTTTAACTTTAACCCAATATAGGGAAAATTAATCATAAAAAGAAAATGTAACTGATTTGTATGTTCGCCAATGTTGATAACACCGCATTACAGCAAATAGATGAAAATTAACCGATGGGTTAAGGAGTATGCAAAGTGGCTTCCGAAAGAGGCCAATAAAATTCAATAGTTTATTCTGGTGTCTGTAATTGTTATTAGGTATGAGTTTATAAAATATTGGCACAAACTGGATATTTAGAATACGAAAATGATTTATGCTTCAAGACAGAAGGGGGACGGGGGGTGGGGAAGAGTGTAGGAATGTTTGGTTTTGTTTTATCCCAAGAGAAAATGTCAACAGTGATATTTGTCAGTGCCAGGCCCAACTATCATTGCTTACATTATAGTATAAAAGTGCCATTAAGTGTGCAAATGCAAGTTAAACCATCCAATAAACAATGCTTACTGTGTTTTATCAGTAGATAAGTTGTTTTTAACACTAAAGATTTCTTGTCTGCTTACAATCACTGTTATAATTAATGTGATCTCATTCAAAGCATATTAGGGCTAGAAGAATCTACTTTTTTCATTATTATTTTTATACATAGGGTAATGTTTGGTTTGCAGCTATTTGATCCCACTGTATGCAAATTTGTGTGGTGAAGCCTCTCGGGTCTACTCTGTGGACAGAATTATTCTGTACAGAACAATTTACCATCTCAGCAATGGTCTGCACAGAGCTGCAGCTAGACTCTTCCTGCTGCCTGATTTATCTCCTTGTCTCAGATAGCATTGCCATGTAGTCTCAGCGCAGGTGTTAGCAGCTTTCAATGTACCTGTAAAGTCAAACCCACTAACTAGGCTAGTTCAACATATCTAGGTTATATATCTGAAATTACTACTGTCTGAAACAGTTTCTGTTCTGTCTGAGCTTATGCTAGTGTCTTCATTAAAAGCTTGTAGCTAGGAGCTTTGTACTTGTCAGATAGATACGTGAAAGAATGTACTTGAGCCTTTTTGAACCCTGTGGAATTGAAATGTTGTTTTAAGCCAAAGAGTGCACCAAGCGCTTTGCTGTATTTGACCCGTAACACATCACGTGTTTTACAGGAACAGGCTCACGTTTCTGTATATGAATTTAAATTTGCAGGTGCCATTCTCTATATTCATAGTGTAAACATTGGCAAATGCTGCTTAGGCAGTCACTGAACTTTAGAAGTTTGTATCTAACAATGAAAGTCACTTACCATTTTGATTTGATATTATAAGAAGCATCCATTATCTGTATTAGTTTCTTAGTGTCTTCATGTATTTAATTCAGGAACAGTAATAGCACAAATATGGTATATTTAGACTAAGGATTTGCAAGATATCACGTTACAGCTTAGCAAAAAGGATGTAATCAAAATAACACAAGTTTTCTAATCTCAGAATCTCTGAGGTGCAATTGTACGCTGCACCTGCTGTGAGCCAGAATCACCCCAAATCACCCCAGATGCCTCCATCTGCCCTTCCCAATCACACATACACACAATTACTGAGTAATTAAAGAATAATTCAAGTTCAAGAATAAATTGGCAGTATTATGACACTTCTAAAAGTTCTATATGGGGGCAAAAGTTTTCCCTCTGCTTAAACTCATCTATCTTGTAAACTGGGCTGAGAACAGGTCTTTAGGGAAGAAATACTTTAATGAGCTCAATGCACACTAAAATAGTCTTTATCCAATGTCCTCTGGAGATGATTTAAAAGAGTCTCTCAGAAATGAGTAGCATGATAGCTCTTTGCAATTTGTTTGATAGAAAGCATAAGTTTCTGCATATCGAAGACAAAGTGAAATCTTCCAAAACTCTGGGTATGTTTAGGTTGTGCTGTTAAGTTTTACAGACAAAATCTGTGGTACTGCCTATCAGATGTACAACTATTTATTTCTGTACTAATTAGCGCATAGGCAAATTCAGTTAAGAAGGAACGCACTGGAGTGAGCGGAATTGAGCTGAGGTATTTGAGATGTGCCACCGACCATGACTTACTTTGTGTAGTGTAGATTATGAAAATGTCATGTGTAGAATCACTAAAATGTGCAATCAGTCATTGAATGCAATAATCAAAGGCAGTCAGAAAAAATTTAATTCTTTTTGATGTGTGCGTATCATACAAAGAGAACATCTTTCTAGGTGTTCTATGTATTTTATTTGCTTATCCTTAGTAAACAACCCCATGAGGTACTCATCAAATATTCCCTGATAGAGAAAAATTATTTGGTGTTTTTGTATCAAAGATCAGTTTAGCCATAGAATACGTTTCTGTTTTCAGACAATTTTTATAGATATAGATTGCCGCAAATTTAAAAGTCTGACTTCTAGAACAAGTAATCATTTTGGTTTTTCATGAATTTGGATGAAAGGAGAAAAAATAAAAAGACTAATTTCCTTGTCATAAAGTTGTCTGCTAGAGTATTGTGAAACAAAAGAAAAACAATGAAAACTGGTAAGAAGTAGTCATGTTCACCTAGAACGGAAGTGTAAAAATATGCATATCAAAGTCTGCATGGGTCTTTTTTGCTTAAATAGAATAGAAAGACTGCTTAATGACTCCCTTTATTATGGTTAATATCTAGATTACTTAATATTTAAATAATAATTAAACAGTGTTCTAGGCATAATTCAGCTGTTGTCATGGTCTTGTTATTGTCGTGATGCTTGACGGAACTAAAGCAAGTGTTATGCTCACTATCTTGTTACAGGCAAAACAGAAACATATCTTTTAAGGAAAGTCAGAATTTTTAATTTTCTTAATTGAAACCTTAACAGACTGACTTAAGAATTCTTTTTAGCTGTTCAGATTTAACTAATACAGGAAGAAAACAAAAAATAAATAGAATACTCGTACAGAAAAGAAAATAGACTTAGTATACAATAATGATACTGTTAAATGCACACCTCCTAGTAGTTCTTAATCTTTCACTGCTGCAAGCAGTAGTGAGGAGGAAGAAGAGAAGGAAATATGGCAAGTTGTCAGCATCCTTTTGCCTGAGGAAGTCTGATTGTGACGTTTTCTTCCTCCCTGCCCTAGAGCATATGAAACTTGAGACATTTCTATATATTTGCTAGGATATATTTGCACCTTGTTTCTTCACTGGTCTGAAAATACGCTCTGTGGTGCATTTCACTTATGTTAGATACTTGTTTCTTTGTTCTGTGGCTCCACCCAAACCAATTTTTTCCAGAATTGGATTATTGATTCTTCAACTGACTGTTTGTGAGTAGTCTGCAAACCCAGAGGTTTCCATTGCTAGCCTGTGCCCCATCTCTTGACATCCCAGGCACTCCTCTGTGCTGCATCTGGCGCTGCCACTTCTTGAGGCACTCAGTCTGCTGTCGTGCCAGGTCTCTATTCCTCTACACTATGTTATTCTACTAAAGCCATAAATACCCTACTCCACACAGAATAACTACTTGCTACTATGTCATGGAGAAGACAGATTAAGGTCTTAAATGTCTCTTAAAGGATCACTGTCAAAGGTATTAGGAAAAGTGATTTTAATACAAATTTGTAAAAAAAAAAACCCACTACTTTACATAATTCAACAGCAAGGTTCATTCTATTACTTACTACATGAAGGTAACGTGCAAAGGAGATTGGGTCAAAGTGGTCCTTAGGAGTGATTGACACAGTGATTGGGTAGAGTGATTTATACAGAAGTTGGATGGGGAAATCGAGTCAGGATCGAGTGGAGTGATGTGTACAGGGATTAGGGAAAAGGTATAAGGAATGTCCTCCTGTTGAGTCACGAGGTTCAGAAAGGACTCCCTTCCTTTCTTAACTCCTCAGAGGGGAGTCTAGGACTGGCTGGATCCACTCCCCAGATTTGGTCAACAGTTAGTTTATGGCTAAAGGAGTGTAGCATTGGGATTTCAGTGAAATTGATTGAACTTGTGATTATGGGTCCAATATAACTTTGAGGTAACGGCAATTTGTAGCAGCTATTTAGGCTATACTAACACTAATATAGTAAATCATAAAACTAGATTATGTGATTTTTGGCAATACCTAGTAGTCAGTGGTCAACATTCAACACAGCAACTTAGTTAAATATTCAACAAAGTTTCCTAAATTAAATCGCATGCACACACACGTACACACACACAGAGATATAGAGGTTAACGTTTGATTAAGATGTTTCTTTCTGTGCAGATTATACTAAATTTCATACCCGATGATCTTTGAAAATCACACAAAATTGAATTATAGTGAATTCCTTTATCAGCTTTTGTCAGCGCATGATCTGAATCATGTAGCCAAAAATACCTTGAACGTTGCGAAAAGCTGTGGAGAGGCATCGCAGCTCAGGGAGACATACGTGGTCACAGCTTGCTGTGGTCCCAGAGAGCTCGAAGGGCCTCGCTTGGGACTGCTATTTGTAGGATCACAAGATGATTGACTTTGGTCAGTGCTTTTTTTGTCATTGCTGTCATAATTCTTGTCAGATAATCTTGGCACCTCTCAGAGTGGGCTACAATCCAGGCAGGAGGAATCTCGAGTACATTTCCCAGGCATTAGGAGTTCCTGATACGGTGAGGGAGCACCTAATCATCCTAACTCACTGTGCTCGTCCCAGTGTGGGATGGCACCACATTGCTTCAAACCTCAACTCACCACATCGACAGGCAGGATCAGAGAGGGTCAAATTGTCTCAGCTCATTGCACTTCTACCACTTTGTCTGGCCCTGACATCACAGCATGGCCTGAGGGTGGTGGGGGCTGTACTACCATGTACTACCATACATATAAAAGCTATGTGCATTGCAAAAATATACGTATATTTAAACCAAGTTAAGCATACTCATCTGCTTACTAACAAATTCCTGTTATAGCTAAACCAAGTGAAAAGAAAGCTGTGGCAGGTCAAGACAAGCTCAAAGCAAGCAGACCTGATAAGCCTTGGTCCTGAGGCCTTGCAAACTCAATAGTAAACATGTGACCTACTACTAGTGATGGCAAAACTGTATTTACAGGGCCACAAGGCTGCACGTATAGTTTGTTGTTCATTTGCTTCTGAAGCGACAAATCTGAACAAT
Organism: Steatornis caripensis; assembly: GCA_013398225.1. Taxonomy (NCBI): domain Eukaryota; kingdom Metazoa; phylum Chordata; class Aves; order Caprimulgiformes; family Steatornithidae; genus Steatornis; species Steatornis caripensis. Next base: position 395,036 of record VZSC01008932.1, read on the forward strand.
GCTGCTACTAGGCAAATGTCTATTTTGATTAGGTATTTACATCTCATTTTAATTGCATGAAGAAAGCATACATTATCTGTAGTCAATGCAAATATTGACACCAACTGAAATATGCACATTTCTAATCAGAATAAATTATTAGATCTGTAGACAGTTATGTCAAGAAGGTCCTGTTTATTGTAAAAAACCTTCTTTCACATCATCTTGCTGTTGGCATGCATAGCAACAATAGATAACGTTTGGGGGAAATAACCTTCACCTATGTACTCAAGTAGTGTCAAACTGCAGGCATCTTGGTAATATGTTTCAATATTTACAGCATATTTTATGAATTTTAGACAATATTTTTCTCAGCGAGATTTTGACTCGCGGTTTGTTTTCTTGTTCTTTTTTAATGAACACAAACCAAAATAGTTGATTGACAGCATTTCAGTTAAAAAACTGTAGCTGTTCAAATACTCTGGTATGAAGAGGTAATGTTACACTAAGAATCCAGCATATTGGTTTTTATACCTGCAACACATTTGGATTTCTAAGTCTCTGTAAAATTAGTCCACAGACCTATTTTATCAACTTGTTTGGAGTTTATGGATAAGATTGTCTTACTCTTTTTCAGCATTACTCTTCACTTAATTAATAAGCTATAAATTGTTAGTATGTTTATGATGTGATCTTTAAATATAATCAGATAGGTGTAAGCTTAAATTACGTATGGTATGATTTCCATAAAGGCATGCAGCCATTTCTTCCAGTTCAAGCAAGAGCTGCAGAAATATGCATCATTTTTACAATCGTGAAGGGATCTTGGAAGGCTGCCTTGTCCAACCTGTTGCTCAAAGTTAGATGAGATTGCTGAGACCTTGTCCAGCCAAATTTTGATATCTCGAAAGACGGAGTCTCCAATCTCTCTGGGCAACCTGTTCCAATGTTTGACAACTCTTTCTGCAAGGAATGTTATCTGGCAAGTAGTTGGAGTTTCCTCTGCTACAATTTCTGCTTGTTGGCTCTCCTTTGAGCACTTCTAGAAGAGAGCAGGTCAATCTTCTCTCTAGATCCCTGTTAGGCAGGTAGAGGCAGAAATTAGATGTCCCCTTAACTTCTGATCTCAGACCCAACTCTCTGAGACTCACCTCTCAGAGGTCTGACAACGTATGGTAGCCGTGAGTTGTTCCCCACCTGTCCCTTTTGATGGAGACTGGTGTCCTGCTTGAATCCAGTCCATCTGATTATTAAATGTTACTGTTCTGATGCTGCTTTTCAGTGATAGAAATAGAGGAAGTAAAAACAAAGAAAAGGGGGGAAAAATAGCTGACTTGAAGTTGGTTATAGAATGTAGTTCAGCACTGCAGATTTTCTCTTTCTCATGTGGCCTGAAATACGGGACTTTCTCCTTCCTCTATAGTATGGTATGATGCTTCTTATACCAGTGTTTTTCAGCACACGTCTCAAGCTGAAATGTTTATTAAGGTTTTCATTCCATTAAACAAAAGTGGTATGAAACATTATATTTCATTCTTTTCAAAGAAAGCTTGCAAGGTTCTTAAAAGTGAATCTTATTTGATTTTATTGGATTGACCTAAAACTGGCACAGAACAATAGGAAATAGGAATATGGGAATAAAAGAAGCCAATCCCTTCATAGACTAGTGAAAGCCATTTAATTATACCTTTCATAGAGTGATCAAATAACATTTTAAAGTAGGTGGGGTTAGGAGGCCTTCTCAGCCTAAATATATCTTCGGTTTTACTCCTGGGATTGTTGGATCGAGGTTTCCTTTGGCCTGAATTTATAACTAAGAGTACATCTTTTTTCGTTTATGCCGGTATTATCCTTCCTTTTACATGGGAAGAGAGTTTTGTTTGCTTTGCTTTTCACATAAAGCTTTTTTATAAACATGAATTATTTTCCCTGTTGGTCTGTTTTTTGGCTAAGGCAAACAAGCCAAGATCCTCTCCTTTAACCCTGTAGCCTGTCTGTTCTCTGACCTGGGACTCCTTTATTTGCTTCAGTTGTAGTCTGAATTCATCTTCCGTGAAAACAAGTGATTATGCAGTCTTTGTACTCATCTGTGTGTGCTGTCGCGTGGGGTTTTGTGTGTAGAATTAAACTTATTTCCGCACAGGAGCTGTAGTTTACCTCTTTCTTCCAGGAGCTTATGGTACAAGAATATCACGTGCCGGTACTTTCCTCAGGCCTTTGTCAATCTTTCCCATATTTACATTTACTTTCCATATCCACAACTCTCCGAATTCCTCTCACCAATTCCTGCAAGATGTCCTACAAAAGTTGTTGCCTACAATTTTTGTTTAACATCAAAACATTTTTTTTTTACTTGCTTTTAAGTAGAAGCATAAGCTTCAGATTTCCAGGTCCTTGCTGCTGCTCATGCTCATCCCACCTTGGACTCTTACCCCTCAGGGGAGAGGCAGGCTTCCCTAGAGATTCCCATTAGAAAGGTCAAAGACTTTCAAACTAATAGAAGTATAGCGAGAAGAAACATATAAAGCAGGTGCTAAAACTCTGCTTTAAAACATTTAAAAAAAAAGTTAATTCAAACACAATTTGACAGTCATAGTACAGTGATATGTCTAAGTGCAACACCAAACAAACATGGTGGGTGTAGGGTTGTTTCTATTCACAGTGCTGAATGTTTTGCTAAAATAGATACTCACACAACTTAAAACATGGTTTTGACTGCCAAGAAAAAGGTAAAGGCAAATTCTAACAATTACTTGTAATATATGTAAATTTCATTCTGCCTAAATTGTAGATATTCTTTGATTAGAGTAATAAATTATCGGGAAGCCTGCTTTTAGTTTAGGAAGACAATATTAGGGGCTTATTTTTTGTTATAAGGCCACAAACAGGTGAAGAGTGAGCAATGGGGGTGACAATGAGATTTTTTTAATGAGACATTTGATAAGTTACCTCAAGAAACTGTTTGCAAAATTGGTTTCAGCTGGCTCAAATATGAATATTGTAATGCTCGTTACACATCTTTGGAGAAAACAATAGTATAGCTTGATTGATTAGAGAAATCTGATAAAAATATTTTGTAAGTATGTATTTGATCAGCTGAAAGGAACAAGAAACCATTAACTTTTTTGCATAGCTGTTTTTCTCTTCATCAAACAACATAAATATTTCATTTGTTTGTGATGACCTTTTTATTTGTATTTTACTTCCAGTCCTATACAGTTTGGCTTTACCAAAGTCTTCCTTTACTTACACTAATTATGATTTTATGTACAATATGAATCTTGTCAATGTAGTAAAATAAAAACCACTAAAAAAAAAGAAACATTGTTGAATTTTCAGGTGATAGTAAAGGAAACTTCAGAGATTCAAAGTTGGAAACTGTACACTTTAAGTAATTATATAGAAGATTCCTGAACAATCAAATCAATGTGAGAACGAAAAGATGGGAAATTTGTCACTGACTAGGTGTTACATACTAAATGAAAAATAAAAGTAACGTGGCCTTGCATCTAAGTCTTTTTGTTCAAGGAGAACTTGTAGATCTCCATGTTCCCTGAACAGAGCTAAGTAATCCATCACTTTTGAAAGCAAAACAAGATTGATGTGGTTTGCTATATTTGATTAGAAACCATTGAGCATGTGCACAAATGAGTAGGCAGTGAGCTAAGGAATAACAGGTTTACCAAGTGAAAATCAGTACAATTTATTTTTAAATAAACTACCCTGCAACGGAAATGCCTCTGAGGTCATACTAAAAAGAAATAACATATTTCAAATGATGTTCTCTTATTATGTACTCTTATATGAATTTTATTTTTTTAAAATGGTTTTACTATGAATAACTATAAATTATTATTTATCTGAGGTAATTTTCTGTCTTCTGATTTTTTTTTTCTTTTAAAATACTTATTTCTGTATGAAAGACATACTGTGAAATATTTCAGCTAAATGGTTATGGCACACATCTTTGCAATGGTTGACTTTCATACTTAGAGTGGAGGTTAAACACACATCTACCACTCTGCAGAGTAAAATAGATAGGTATGTACATGCATATGGTATACATCTGTATACACGCACACACACACACACACACAAAAATCTGGGCATCTGTGTACAGAAGTAGATAATATGAAAGTATCTAGAGCAAAGGATGCATTTTCTGTTATTACCTTTCTATATACATAAGCCTGTGGATTAATTATGTTTATTTCTCATTATAAGGTAGAGTCTCACTTTAAGTTCATAAGGATCAACTTCCTTTTGTTGTAATGACTCAGGTGAAAGCAGGAAAATCTTCATATAAAGTCAAGTGAAGGACTATATTTGGACTATATGGTCAGTGCAGTAGTGACCCATTACATTCTTGGGTTTTGTCACTTGCCATTTAATAGTTTGAGGAGGGTTTATGTCATTTTAAAATGTCTTTAGTCCTTTCACTAAGCGTGGGATTATTTTTGGTTGTTTCCTTTTTTAATAATTTGTTCTTAGGGTATAGGATGGCATGAGTATTTGAAGGTGTTAAAAGCAGAAAGGATGCTGAGAAGAAACTGGAGACCTACCTTGGATCATAGAAATCTGAGTAAGCATTGATTTTAATATCAATTGTGTCAGGCTTCTCCTTGGAATAAATTAGTTAGATTGAGAAACACATTATGAAAGCTAATACAAAAACATATTATGAAAGCAAATATTGGGTTGGATAACCAAGGGGTAGGGGAACTACTGTGAAACAGGGAACACATCTCTTCTAGTTTCCATTTTTTTCATCTCTCTTCTGTTCTTGTGCTTTCTCTTCATGCTCAACTGCTCCGATCCTCTCACCCGTATGCTAGAAGTATAGTAGTATACAAATGAGGAATGGTGCTAAGACAAAAACGTGAGTTTTTCTTACAAGTAAGAAAAGTATGCATGACTTTTCAGTTTATGTTTCTTTCTAGTTACCAATAGAATAAATAACCAGACTTTACCCTCAAATGGCTTGTATATCAGTATTTACACATTTTTTAGCCAATGTTGTTGATTAAGTCAAAGGAAAAACACTCGGTAATTTTAATAGGACCAAGACCAAGGTCCTAGGCATTGATTCAAACTAACTTTAGTCTCTTGACAAAAATTGTGATGAGCATGGAGAATTCCAAAATATCCTCTTGTCAAAAAAACCCTGAAACTGAAACCCACTAGCGACAAAGGAAATTATACCAAGTTCAAGTTCTCTGAGATACTTGAGACTTGTCTTTTGTTAAGTCAGCACGTATTTACTGTGATAGTAAACTCTTCTCTAAAGCCAGTGCTAGTACCATTCATTATTATTATGTATGGAGTTATGAAGAAAAATGTGATGACAAGGAATAAGAAGTGCAGAAGGTAAAGTGAAGTACTCAGGAATTTATTAAACGTGGTTAGGTGGTGTGGAATGGCAATCTGAGTTATGAATATTTATGTGCATCATAGCCAAGGCTTCTGTACGTAGCTGTAGGGGGAGTCAGTCAACACCTGAGAAATCCTCTGGTGGCACAGAACTGGTGCAGAAGCAGCTTCTAGGTTAGTCCATCTTGCTTGTGTAATCTCAAAGCAAGACAGCCTCGCTACTAGCCTACTGACTCCCAGCAAAGAGAGGTCAGAGGTTTGCAAAGTCGTCTTGCACGACATGGGCACAGCAACCAGATTACAAAGCGTACTTCTGCAGGATGGTTTTCCTAATTACACCGTGTATTGCATAGCTGTTTAATTTCTGGAAAATATTTGTATTTCTGATGTACTCACAAGTTAAATACCATCATTCTAGGTAAGATCACACTCCAGTGTGATCTATACTCTTGGAAGTTAAAAAAGTGCTGAAAGAAGATTTAATTTGTCTGGGATTTCCAGAACTGTCAATAAACTTTAATTTCCACAAACTTAAACATGAGAATCAAGAATACAATATATCCTAATGTTTGTGTCCAAATACAAAAGTGAAGTTATCTTGGGTTTTTTTGAGATGATTGTTGTGATCTGAAAAAAAAAAATTGCCATCAAGAATGAAATAAAAATAAAAAATTAATATTAAAATATTCTAACTTGAAAAAATCTTACATGAGGTTTCATTTGAATAGTTTGTACCTTGTATTAATGTTGATACAGGCTTGTGTATGAAGATACATGTATACAGAGTCTGTGTATTTATATATATACTATACATATAACTGAAAAAATTTAGTAAGGGTCAGTGTTTGTGCAAAAAAAGCTTTTTAATCGTGATGCTGCTTTTATGTAGGGATTTGTTATTCTATAATCTTAAGTCTTCAATCATTCCCAGCTGTGTTTTCAGCAGTCTATCTTTAAAACAGCAATAATAATGAATCAAGAGCATGCTTAGGAACCTTTAACACCAGCCTTTGAGGTCCCTAAAAATGGTTTGAATTAGGCTTAACAATTATGTTTGGGGTTTTTTTTCAATGTGAAACAAAGTAGTCATTATTATTGGCACCACGTAAGTGCATAATCTTTATTGCCCACAAAAACTTGAAAATGAGAACTGCTCTGAACCGTGGCAACTTGTGCTTTTGTTTTGGGTTTGTTCGTCTGTCTTAATTGAATGTTAAGGTACTTGCAAGGACTCCAAAGCTCAAGTATCAATAAAAAGTTTTAAGTGTTGTAGAATCTATTATAAAACCAATAGATGTTGTTGGCTATGCTACGTGGCTGGCCTTTTCTGTCTCTGTGTTATTTTGTGATATTCTATATTCAATGCAATATAGTACTCTCTTGCTCTTGTCTTATGGTAAAACAATACTGAACGTACAAGAACAGCTGTGTGATAGTGAGGCCTTCGTCACTGCGTGGTGGATGAGTTTGTATGTATGTGAGGTGGCAAGCTGAGGGCTGGGGATTTTTCTCTGCCACAGAGAAGACTTTCAGCTGTGATGCCAAGAGTGCTATTAAAGCTGGTATTGCTAATAATTAGATGCACTCATCACATTTACACTATAGTCTTGGATGTGAAAGTAACATTGGTATAGACATTGATGCTATACATGTGCAAAATTAGCTAACTCATTAGGGGGTTGGACTAGATGATCTCTAGAGGTCCCTTCCAACACTACCATTCTATGATTCTATGATTTAACTAGACTTGACTCAATTTAATCAGTGACTTGTTGGTACAAAAAATGTCTTAAGCATTCACTATCAATCAATGAGAGGTAAGCAGAGGTTATGACACTAAATAAACATTATTTTTACAGTCTAATATTGTAACAGATCCCTGTGGTAACTCCCAATTTCTGGGGAAAAAGCTTTAGAAGCAAAGTGCTTATAGCCCGATTTTAAAGACTAGTCAGAACATGTGAGTGCGGCTGATGAACGTAGGCACAGGCCAGGATAACTTATTTATAGTCAACATTTTTCTTTTTTTTTTCTTTTCCTCAGTTTAAATCTGTTGCATTTTAATCCTCCATCAGTTTCAATGTGTCACTTAAGTAAGTAGCTACTGTGTAAAACTGCCCCTTTAGCTGTTTTGTTTGTTGAATAAGCTTAATTTATTCTTATATTTAATAAACATTTATAACCATTTATTACTGAAACTACTCTTCTGTTAAGTTTATTTTTGTGTCCTTTGCATTGTAGAAGCCATGCTGGTATTTTCTCTTTGTGACATATAATTACCTACATATTCATCTTTCTCTTTAGATAGGACTTTAATTTATTATTTTGTGTTCCCAGTTTAAATGTGGCTTTCTGGTTTTTTAATTTTCTCTCAGTAAGATTTTTTTTTCCTTTGGATATCGTAATTTTTTAGGTGCCCCTGCTTCAACATCAATCCACAGCTCAGAAAAAAAAAGTTAAGAGAGAAATAAAATCTTAAATGGTGAAAAATTTGAAACCAGTTTATCTCTACCTATCTGTAATTGACTGCTATTGTTTTGAAGGGAGGAGATTGTGGGAGAAGGCTACAGATTGTGAGCAGCTGGGGGCGAGCAGGGGGAAGCACAGCTGGGTGAGGGGGCTCCTCTGCTGGGCCTCATATGCCAAAGCTGCATCCTCCAATCCCGTTGGGAATATTGCAGATCATGTGAGTGTCATCAAGTTAAAACATCAGTTAAACTGTACTGTATTTCAGGTTTACAGTGTAAGTTTTTACTCTGTTGCATGGGCAGGGGACTGGCAGCAGTAAAGCAACATTCACTTTTTCCTTCTCCAGACCCCAGGTAATGTGTAAGAACAAACAAAAGAAGCAGTACCCATTTTCAGGTATCCAAATAGCACAGTTCTCATATTTATTCAAAAATGCCTGAAGGCTGAAAAACACTAGCCTAATTATGGTTCTTATAGTAGAGATCATTTGTGAGCACAAATAATACCATAGGAAGGAAATAAAAGAAAAACAAAAATAGGTCCTTGGAGATCTAGAAGTCATGATGGAAAAAGAAAACATGATGCTCTGAAGTGGTAAATTTTAATCTGATCAATAGGGAAGCGTTAAAGTCTGTCTGAGCATTCTGTAGCAACGGTGGTGTTTTGTGGTCAAAAGCCTTCAACAAAATAAAGGCAAATGAAGGAGCAACCTCACTCAGTGTATATAAATAATGAAAAAAGATAGTTTTCCATTTTAAAAAACCCCTCCAAATGATATGTTTTGAATTAGAATGCCCTTATTTCACAAGAAGGGCAAGGCAAACCCTCAGAATAGTTGAAATCCTGCCTTCTTGAATACCTGGGACTTTTTTTTCCTTTGAATTTGAAAGAATTATGATTTCATAAAGTCTCCCAGATAGACTGCACAATAATCTTGCCCAGATGAGAGGATTTTTAGATAAAAATCCTCACTGATGCTACCAGAGATTTTCGTGTACAGATGGGAACCACTGAATCATCTGGCCATTACACTCTCTCGCGCAGGATTTAATAAGATTGAAGGGAGTTAAAAAATATGGGATAAAATAAGAGACACATAACTATTTTGCTGAAAAAGGCTTAAAAAGAGGCAAGACAGAGGCACTCAAAACAACTACTGGTAAGCATTTGCATGAAACAAGAAATGATTGATCCAGATGAAAGATAACAAATTAAACCCAGGAAAAATAAATTATGTTTGTACAATGCATGCAATTGTATGATTTAAATGTCTACAATATGATAATTCTACATCTGATAGTTTATCAGATTAAAAAAGATTAAGTATTTACATAAGGAAAATAGTGAAAGACAAACAAATAAAACCTACAAGTGTCACAGTGCAATTCTGGGTTCTCCTAGGTATGCATCTGGAAAAAGTGTTCTTCCACATTCTTGTTGATTTAATGATTTCGCTGGTATGAGACACCAAATACACTGAGTGGGATCAGGAAAATGAATGGCATTAGTGAAGCTGTAAGACCGCAAACCTGGTCTTGTGTAACACTATTCATCTTATCTGATGAAAGTTTGCATGTATTAACTCTAAAATTAATTTGCTTAAGGTCATTTAAACATTAGCAAATTAAGAGCAAGTTATGTAATCTACAGATTGAAAGTGTTCTCATACAAAATTAAACTGTTCCATTTCTTTCTCAAATTAGCTCCCCAGGTAGCTGCACTAGAAACCAGAAGGATACAAAGAGTATCACTCTCAAAACAACCTGACACCAGAGAAAGTTCACATTTCATAAAGAAGATCTGATAATCAAAGAATTGCGCTGCCTGTAGCTGGAAACTGGGTTTGCACCACGGAGTTATGATATCACAGGCAAATTCGGGGTTGGATTCTCACGTTAGCAAGATGGACAAGTTCAGTAAATTGCATTCTCGTATTTGGAAGTGTTACATTAGTTAGTATACTTATTGAACTAGTTGTAGTGACCTCCTTAATGCTCTGATTCTTGGAGGTAGTCTGCCGCTGCCTTTCTAAAGCCTTTGTTTTTCCAGTGTTGCTACCACAGGGACTAATGTGAAGAAGGAAAGAGACTGTTTTCCTTTAATATGGTCTCTGGGTAATACACTAACAAAGTAACAAACAGAACTTAGATCATCGTAACAATATCTCAGCTAGTTTAACTAGAAAACAAAAGATTAGCGAACAAAACAAAAGTTTACGACTCTGAGTAGTTAAAACTATGATTTAGTAATAATGTGTAGTTCGTCCAGTTTCTGTGGCATGATACAGGAATTCATACACCATATAATATATTTTTTTCTTCGAAAATAAGTTTCAAACAATTGTATTTATACCTTTTGATTCTTCTTTCGATAATTACTAGACATGCTTAGCCATCTTTGCGTTAATCCACTGACACTTCATAAACATCAGCTATTGTTGGAGAATATGAATGGGTGTAGAATTGTTATCACACACGTTTCTGTAAAAGAGTGTTCAAGAGCTTCCACAAGTACTCCGTTCTCAATGCAAATTCAAACCTCCTTAAAATTTTCTAGATGTTTCTGTATAAGCAATGCAATTGATGAAATAGAACAGCATACTAAACCATTTCTACAAAAAGTGACGATGTCATCATGGGCATTTTAGCCAAAATCATGGTCACTGTAGGTTAGTTTGAGTGCTGCCTTGCATTTCCCCCCTACAATATTTGATACTGACTGTATAGAAAGTCTTTGCTGTGTTCACAAGTTTTATACCTCCTTTTTGTTGGGTATGCTTTGACTAAAAGTCCACACAAAATAAATGAACAAAGAACAACTTAATGTATGTAACAAGAAGTTAATTTGGGGCTAATCAGATTCTTGTTTTTTAGTAGTTTTGGTAACATTAACTTGAGCTGGGTTTTTATAGGATAAGTCAATATCTATTTGGACATGGTTTCCTCAGTCTTGTTTACTGAATGTAATAGAAATCGTCTAACTGTTTTCAAGAAATCAGGAATTCTACCTCAAATACTCCACATGCTGATGATGTTCCACTAAAAAAGTTAAACACTCTTTGGAATAGGTGTTTCAAGGAGTATTCATGTAAACTTGTTCCCTTGAAGTAAAAACGGACAAAACCTAGTGATGCTGATGAAACCTAAAGGGATAACAGCTGGTGTAGCTGTATGAGTGGGATGATGCCAAGATAGCCGCTTTAAAACACGTGGAGAAATGCAAGATACTCATTACCTGATAGAATTCAAAAGAGCACTGAACAGAGACCCTTATAAAAGGACTCAAGAACTAGGAAATTAAGGAGGTGAAAGCAGTACAGGTATCATTTTGAGGTTTATATTGAATTTGGAAAAAAATATCACATGGCTATGAAGTAGACTAAAGACTACACAACAAACAAATATATCAACAATTGCTTTTCAGTATTCTGAAAATGTGTTAGTTTTAATGTTTATGAGTTTATTAAAAATTTAATTATTTAATGATTATTCCCAAAAGGCTATCAAAGTCAACAGTGTTTTTTATAGCACTGTTTATTTTGACATAGCTGGGAGTTAAACAGATTGAAAACTTCCTTAATTCTTCAGTTAGCCACAGCCCACAAAATCAGAAGAATTAATCATCTTCTGTAGGGAAAGAATATGTGATTAGATGATTCACTTTAAGTACACATCAAGTTCCAAAAAGGAAACAACTTCAGTTTTTCATCTTAGTTGGGATGAAGGATGAAATTTGAAATGCCCACATCTCTCAGGAGAGTACTTTCTCTTCTAAAAATTCTGATCTGAATTGCTCAGTGGAGTCCTACAGTTCTACACAAGATGCTTTTATGCGTGCTGTTCACATTGAGTCATGTAAACTTGAAAGGAAAGCGGGAAAACAACGTAGAGCGAATATTTAATCTTCTACAGACTTCTCCACATGTTAATTTTTTCAGTAGCACAGATTACACTTCTACACCTACTCTGCAAAGCACTGCATATGACAGATATATTATAGCACACCAAATAGTTTCTCCCCTGTTTCATGTTTGATGAAAAAGGCATAAAAGATAATGGAAAAGTCAGTTTTGAAACAAAGAGCACAGTTGCTAATGCCAGCATGAAATTTTGAGCTACATGGAGCAAGACAAAATAGAGTATGATAAGGTGTGCCAAAATACAACAAAACGTTTATATTGAGAGTTTTCTAATTATTTTACATTTATCTAATCAAAACAAACACTGCTGGAAGAGCTCAAGTAGAACAGGGATGATTATTCTTCAAGTCTTGATGCTTAAAATTAGGTATCTAAATCTTCAGTTAGACTCTAAAGGAGTCTGGAAGCTAATAATGCTAAAATATGAATTGAAATGTGAAGAGTTGGATGCTTATATCAAAATAATTGTCTCTCTGCTTTAGCATCCATTGAAAGAAAAAATCAAAACCAGTCTGTCATATGCTAAATAAAAACTATTGCCCTACTCTTAAAATCACTAGAATTGTCCTTTCTGGGAGATTTGGAAGACTATATCAGGAATATAAATTAATGACTACTCATTAAAAGAGAAATGTTTGGTTGATGTGGAAATATCTATAGATTATTCATACTTGAGTTCCAAAACAGACAACAGTTCCAAAAGCTGCAAGATGGAATCAGGTGGAAAATCAATTATAGCTTGAATCAGTAGGAATTTTACTTAACTCCTTCAAAGACAATACATGGAAGGAATCAGTACAGACTGAAGAATACCTTATGGTAGATTTCCTAATACTACACAAAAATTTATCTATCCAAAATAGGCTGTATGGATTGACCTGTACACAGTATACTCTCTGCAGACTGGTTATTAGTGTCTTAAGAACTGTTGGGTATACTTACGTATAATGAATAAGGGCAAGCTGTGTGGTGACCTTATTTTGTGTTTAATTACAATCAATTAATTGTTTCAGATGGGTAATGAATGAGACAATTGAAAGCAAAGCTTCAAAGCTGGGATAGAATTTTAAGCAGATTGGCTGTGCATTCAGGTGAGGTTTACTGAATAGTCATTGCTTATGAGTTTGAAATGGCACTTCTACATCCTAACATGAACTTTGATCAAAGTGAACTTGGCAAATACATCACAGCATTTGATAGAAATAAGACCCATGCATGAAAATTTGTCTAAATAATCTCAATTATTTTTCTACTTTGTTTATATGACACTCCACACTTTCTTTCTTTTCCAGCTAGGATTTGATTTTGCAGCCACCACACTGTTTCATATGTAGTCACGCACTATTTCATACATAGTCAAATAGATCCACTGGGCCAGCTGCACACTTAGTTGAATGGATCCACAGGCAGCAACTCAAAGCTCTTGCTATAACACTGCTTTTAATCTTTGAAAATAAGTATGTTATACCAGTTTCTTTTTCCTGAACTCTTTGTTTAACTCTTTCTTAAGTTGCTGTGGAATGCTTTGGTGTATTCACAGCACAATGATAATCGGCTTTGACTTTTACATATTTTGATTTAAAGTGAGGCAGCTTCACGGACTGAAATTGTACCACCAAAGTTAGAAGAGTGAGAGTCTAATCTCAACAAAAGCCCATATCACGATTTAATACTCAGTTTTATTTTAAAACTGTATTTCAAAGAATGTGTACACTAAATAAAGCTGCACTACTGATAGTTTGTGTATTATCTTAGCCTGCTTTGCTGCTACAACTAGCCCAACACCTGTACCTGACCTAGTGTTAAACTAGCTACTGAGGTGTCTCTGTGTTGCATGGATAGGGTTAGCAGCCACAGCTGGGATACATAAGAACTTCAGGCTTACTAATTTTTTGTTACATCCACAGAGACTTAGACTACAATACGGTCCTGTGTGGAAAGTAGTTTTAAATAAAATAATGTAATTTTGCGGTGCTTTAATGGTTAGTCTAAGCAATTCTCCTAATAGGCCTTTGTATTTCCTGGCACCTAACATGGCTTTGAGCACAACATGATTTTATTTTGAAGGGCTTTGGGTAATTACCCACTATCCAGTCATATTGTTGCTGATTCCACTGTGAGTGCCACTATGTCTGGTGAAGCCTGTAAGTAGTGCGTAGTACTAGAAAGCATTTGAACAAATATTGTCCTGTTGATTCCACACCCCGTTCCCTCCCCCTTTGTTTTTGGAGCTCTATCTAATAGAGCTGAGCAAATATATCACATGAATAACTCATTAATTTTGCTATTCCTGTATTTGCCAAATCACTGGTTCTCAAACATATTCATTATTCAAACTTACGTGGGAATTTATTAGGTGAATAAATCTTCATCTGTAGGCAATTCTTAAGAGATGATTATGAAGATTACCAATTTACATTGGGTTTATTCTAGTCTGTAATAGCAGATGTAGACATTCTAACATGACTTGCAAACTGTTGTTTTCAAACAGATGCTGAAACTGAGTTTCCGGAGTTCCTTATCACTTCCAGAGTAATAGTTTTTGTTTACAGTTTCCCATCCTTTGGATGGAACCATTAATGGTTCATCTCTTAGACTTTCTCCTCTTCTTCTTTCCTTTTGAATAAAATCTTGCAAAGTACTTTCCAGAAGAAAAGCAGATGAAACATGAGGTGGCCTCTCCATATCTCTTTTGCCTTTACTCTACCATATGTACTGAGTTTTTTCTCAGTCTGAGAGAGTCTATTCTCTCTCTCTAGCCCTTCCAGTTGTTCCAGGAATTTAATTCTGCTCTTTCTCTGTCTCTCTTCCTCCTTCTCACCTCCTTTTTTCTATTCCTCAATTCCTTCTTTTGTCTCTTTGTCACTTCCTGTTATCTCCACTTCCTGTACTCAACTGTCTGGAGAATCTTTTTGCCTGTGATATTGTCTTGCCATTTAACCTCTTTGGCTGTTCCACTGGTGTTTCCTCAGGAAACACTGTTTCATGAAAATATACCTCTGGGTGTTATGTTTCTGCCCTTCATCCCCTTGTCTTCACCTCCTGTTTTTAATACTACCAATTCAATATTGGTTGTAAGTCAATTGAACTAATCCACACCGCTCTGTCTAAACTGCAACTTTGGATTTTTCTCAATCACCTCTCAAGATCGTGGAAGACATGATTACACTGTGAGTAAAATACTTGTCATAGGAAATTTCTCACCAGTTGCAAAAGACTGAATTTGCATTGTGAACAGGATAGCATGATTGCAGGTGGAGTAAGGAGAGGGTTTCCAGATTTATCCATTTGACTGCTGCCTCGAAACTTGTCTTCTGCCTTTTGGGGCTTAATAAATCACTAAGAACAAACACCTCATAGATGATTAGTAATTACATGTGCCTGAAGAAAATAGTTTTCCAAAGTAGACTTTGTCTCACCCACACCCGTTTACTGAATAGATTGCTGCTGGGGAAAACCTGTTGTGGTCTGTGTGAACAGAGATTGTTCTAGAATGTATATGCTTACAGAAAAGTGCAAATTGAGTATGCATATTGCACCTGCATTTCAAGCTTTGTATTTACTCAGAAACTTAATAGTCTTTTATTAAAGCTTTCTAAAGTAATTTTATGTGAATGTCACTTGTAAGTACAGATGTTTAAGATATCAAGTAGCGCCTAACATATTTTTAGAATGCGTGCTATGAACTATGCAAATTTATAAATTCTGAAACTTCAGAATGATGTTGACTTCCTGGCTGAAAACAGATAAATGATCTGGCAGAGATGCAACGTGTGGCATGTATTTTGATCCTGTTCCAAAATGTTGACAGTGTAGCTGTACTATATGTATCTTCGGACATCCTTAGTGAAAGAATACAGTACATGTATATTCAGCAGCAAGCACTGAGAAAGTGAGCACAGCAGGTGTATTTTACAGTGGATATAAATAGTTTTACTGAATCAATAGTATTGGATTATGTCAGGCAAGCAGTGCCATTTATGCTAAAAGAAGTTCATGCTGTGATATTTCTGAACTCTCTTTGAAGTTGTGTGTCTTTTTCTATTATACTAAAATACTACATCATCACTACTGTTGATTTGTAATCACTGCTTTTAAATTTACATGTTGATTGATAAGGCAGGATTATGATGTGATTAAGAGTGAATAAGAAATGGGAAACTTCTGTTCCCGGCAGTGCCCCAGATTTCTTTTGTGACTGTTTAAACATCTTGGCCTCTCAGTATTCTTTTTCCCATTTAAGCAAAGAGAGGGCATCGATGTTTTCTTCCTTGTGGAATTGTACAGGACTAATGTCTCCTATATTTTTGAATACTAGTAAGGTAATCAGACATGTTAAGGGTAAACACATAAATTTCATTTATAGTGAATTTCAAGTACTGATTTGTAATTGCTTTTGGAAACAAAAGAAGATATTTATTTTCTGACATTTTTCTTCCAAATTTCATTATATTCATATAAGACTGGGTAATCCTTTTTAAACAATTCAAAAAGAATTAAGAACAAGAACCTACTGGGCCTGTTTCTGACTCCGGTAAAAGCTACGTGAAGGGTGGGATATGCTGACAAAAAAGACGTCTTTTAACTGAATATTTAACGAGCTGTAATGCACTCTCTTTTTTTTCCTTTTCGAGTAAAGCACTTGGAGAAAAATGGATATTTTTGACAAAGCTCAACTTTTCAAGTATTACTGTACTGGTAAAAATAGATTTTTAGATTTAATTGGATAGTATGTCTTATGTAATTAAAAGTCTGTCATTTTAAATTGGCTAAGTTTTGGAGGAGAGTTAGCTGAATCCTGAAATGGGTTCATGGAGATGTACAAGAACTGAAGAGTTTCAACTAACCCTTTCACACCCCTCATATTATTTAAGAAATGGGTGCCTCAACATTTCATGCCGTATTACTGGCAGGAGCAAGATACTTTATTGCGAATGTCAGTGTTTATAGAGTGACCTATGAAAAAGGAAGGAAAATTAAATAAAATGGATGCAGAACATAAGACTATAGCTTTAATTTTGTCCCAGGAACTATATCATAGGTAAGAAGCATGAAGATATCCTTTTTTGCATTAGGATTTCCCAACGTGAAACTGGCACACTAGCACTTTTGCATCATCTCGTTCCTCTGTATAAGATCAGTGGCAAAATGTTTAAAAATTAGTTGCAAGGGGAAAAGGAGAGATTAGGATGCAAGGGGTGAAATTTTCATATACCTTGAAATTCTTAGCTTTTTTTGGTTTTTGTTCTATTTTTCGTTTTATGATTCACACAGATTGTTATAATGTTGTCTGGAAAGACAAAGAAGGATTCTTGCTGATTAGAACTGTGGACTAGCTGATACATCAGAGACAATGACATTGTCTCCCAGCTGAAGAGAGCACTGTGTTCCTTACCATATCTAGTTATTGTAGTATCAGTGTGAACTTTTGATGAAATTTATCTCCTAAAGAAGTGGAAAATTCTGCAATATCAAAGTCACAACGACAATAATCCAGAATATTTGCCCCATTTAATATTCCTGGTGCTCTTCTGAGACAGGTTGATCTCTCTCGAGGGTAGACAGGGTAGAGATGTGGCTATGAACCTTACATATTCTCCTCTTGTTTTCTAGAACTGTAGGAAATGTCTCTTACCCTGTACAGATACTGGAGTTCACAGACCTGGTTACGTCAAAGTCAGTAAGTGCATTCTTTGAAGAACAGGTTCCTTTATATTCTTAGAACAACTTGGGATAGTATCAGAGGTATGATAAGATATATGGCTAGGAGTCAATTAGGCTGCACATCAGTGTATATTAATCTAGGCTTGTGTCATGGAATCACTTAGGTTGGCTCATTCCCTAGCAAAACCCACTTGAAAACAAGGGATTACACTTCATCTCCATGACACTGAATTATGACAGACGAAGAAACTCTCAAATTGTAGGAGAAGTGATCTCTAGTGCTGTAATGATCTGTCAATTCGTGGATGGTTACAGACTACATGGGGCATTTGAGCACACCTGATGTTCGAACACTGCCACAGAAGCCCGCATGGCTTTTTAAAATTTCTGTGAAGTTTCATTCCTGTGATAATGCATAACACCAACAGAAGTATGTTATTTTAGTTTGCAGTTTGCAGTGGCTGTACAAAAGAATATTTTTGTATCTTGCTGAGCCAACTTACCTGTTGCTGTTCAAGGGGATTTTTACTGGTAGGGAAAAGGTTACCTAAACTGCAGTGACAGAGGACACTAACAATTTGCCGGTGTGTCTCAGCCTCAGGTTAGATGTGGTGGTGTTATTTTAACAAGGTATCAGACAGATCTACCTAGAGTTTGCAGTTGCCTGTTACAGGTCACTGTCTTTTGTAAAACTCAAAATATGTAAAGGAATATAGAGGCCCTGACAGAACTTTTGCTTAAAAATAAATCCAGTTTAATGAGGCTGATATAGGGTACTTGCTACTTGATTGACAAAATTTCAAATGCTATCCTTTCTGCAAAATAAGTTAAATGATTATTTTCTATTCTATTACAAACTAGCTAAAACTCTTAGCTACACAGCATCCATCTCCAGAAATCTCCCATCTGCAACTTTGAGGGAATGAGGTATGGAGTAGAGAATGATCCATGTTTGCAGACAGAAACAAATAACGGCAAAAATGTAAAGGTGTCAGGATTACTACCATAAAGCTTCACAGGTAAAAATTCAGAACTAAAAGTATCTCAATAAGTTGGAAAACAAGCTTGAAGGCTAAACAAGTCTAATCCAAAAAATTTGCCATTCTTGTTAATACTTAATCCTTATGAATTAAGTTTCTCACCATGGTTTCGGTAAACATTTTCCTGCAGAATAAATTTTCAGTTTTCTAGATAAACCTAGATAAAACAGCATGATATGTTCATCTTAATACATATTTAAATACTCAGGGTTGAATGAGCTGCCAAATTATGAAATGTAGAGTATTAGCTCTGTCACTTCTACTAGAGAATACTTTCAGCTGTGAAGTGTTCACGATCGGTGATAAAACACTTTTCTCATTTGGTTGTTTACTTTAAATGCTTTAGTCAATCGCATGAGGGCTTCCCTGAAGAGAAAAAAAGTTAGAATTACTGTTCTTGTTTAAATCTGTTAGCAAAACAAGAGCTTGGTCCTTCTTTTTTATCCTTTCTGCAGGATCCTTTCTTTAGAGTGCAATACTAAGATTCCCCAATAGATGCCCTAAGAGATCTCTTGTAAACATCACGACTAGGTACTGAAATTAAGTAGCTTCAGCTTTCTCTTTGTGCGGGTTTTTTTTTTTCAATAGAATCTGTGTTACTACTATTGAGTGGTATTACGCTATCAGATTTCAATGATCATGAATAATGAAATTATTTGATCCCAGATGAAATCGAAAAAGGCTGAATGATAATAAATTAAGTATTTATCCTAATTTCTCAATTATTTTTCAACGGTATTTTTTAATGTGGGTATTATTTCTGTAGTGTATTATCTCTTTAGTGTTTAATCAGTTGTTACTTTATAGGCACAAGATGAGAATGGGGCAACGTCATCTTGTCAGAGTCATTACCATTGCAGAGTTGCTACACACCAAAATGAACCTATAGCATGTACTTGATTGGAAATACTGAAGAAATCTACAGATCTAACTTCAGAGTCTAGGGTTTTGGGGGTTTTTTCCTCCTGAATTTACATCTGCTGCTTTGTGGCATATCTCTGAATTATTTTAATGCACTTCAAAGATAGGTTTCTTGTGTGTGAACGCTATTGCGTGTTCCTTTTATTTAAGGAATTGAGTCCCTTTATGAGAACTGGCTTTGAGGAGATATGGGGTAAACCTTAATGTGCCTTGATGATCCTTTTGTCATTTGGAAGATCTCCTGTGCCAGATGGTTGGCACAACCTTCCTCCAAGCTGCAAGTAGGCTAATTTTCTTCTATACCATTTGCCAGTGTCTGCCATTCTGATGCTTATGATGCCCNAAATCGAAAAAGGCTGAATGATAACAAATTAAGTATTTATCCTAATTTCTCAATTATTTTTCAACGGTATTTTTTAATGTGGGTATTATTTCTGTAGTGTATTATCTCTTTAGTGTTTAATCAGTTGTTACTTTATAGGCACAAGATGAGAATGGGGCAACGTCATCTTGTCAGAGTCATTACCATTGCAGAGTTGCTACACACCAAAATGAACCTATAGCATGTACTTGATTGGAAATACTGAAGAAATCTACAGATCTAACTTCAGAGTCTAGGGTTTTGGGGGTTTTTTCCTCCTGAATTTACATCTGCTGCTTTGTGGCATATCTCTGAATTATTTTAATGCACTTCAAAGATAGGTTTCTTGTGTGTGAACGCTATTGCGTGTTCCTTTTATTTAAGGAATTGAGTCCCTTTGTGAGAACTGGCTTTGAGGAGATATGGGGTAAACCTTAATGTGCCTTGATGATCCTTTTGTCATTTGGAAGATCTCCTGTGCCAGATGGTTGGCACAACCTTCCTCCAAGCTGCAAGTAGGCTAATTTTCTTCTATACCATTTGCCAGTGTCTGCCATTCTGATGCTTATGATGCCCTGCTGTTACAAAAGCACAGGTCCAGGTCTCAGTACAATTTATTGTGCTTTTTGACAGCACACAGTTTATAGTGGATGCGTTATCATCTTTCATTAAAACATTAAACAGATACTGAATGAATTAGACCAGTGGAAGATGAGGGAAAGCTGTATGTGTCCAAACTTCACACTGTGTGTGTGAGAGTGAGATATTTGGAGGATTATTCGTGCCATAACATGTCAGAGCAGGCTGAGTTCTTTTGCTGTCCTTGACTTCAAGCTAATCAATGATCTTCACCAGTAACAGCTGCACTGAAGGGGCAGCTGTCTTCTTCCAATTAGAAAAATAAACCAAGAATAATCCATTAAAAAGAAGCGGAAATTAAACCCTGCAAAGGACAGTACTTTGGACTGTATATTTTTCAATAAGATTTCTTTATTACTTTAATCTACCAGATTGCCTAAAACTATTTTTGGTATTAAACTACAAATAGAAGTGTATTTAAAGTGTTGCATATTCTTGACTCAAAAAAAAAAAAATTTTTTTTCTTTTAGTCTTGCTTACTACTTTGTAACTATGAGGTTAGTTGGGTTGAGTTAGTATCAAATTAACTGATACTTGGTAGTATCAGATTTTACCATCCTGAATTCTTTGGCAACCTGATAATGCTATTCATGGGAACACTTTTCTCATTTTGAGTGTTTTAGAGATACAACAAAGAAAAATAAAGTTTTGTTGTTGAATTTACAGGTGGTAAGTGGTACCAAGCCATACGTAAGTCACTGGAATAATCTGAAGAGTGAGTAATGGTGCAAATCTCTGAAGTTTCCTATTTTTTTCCTTACTGATTGCTATAGAAAAACCCAAACATGAAAAAGAAGTATTTTAAATAGCTTTAGAAGTGTTAGCAGCAGAAAAGCCAAGAGAAGAAAGATAGCCACTTCTGAAATACTACGCTTACTTTCTAATTCTGCATTCATTTTGCATGCAATGCCATTTACAAGGTAATTAACCTTTTCTCTGGGATTATTTGTTGTAGGAAAAAAGATCCAAATTAGTCAAAGTGACTATTGTTCTAAATCCAGTGAGTTATGGATAGGATGTAAAGTATGACAGCAGAAGTTTTGGACAAATACTGAATGGATTGCTAAACAATTTTTATCATGTGTTATTTGCATTGACTTCTCCTTAATGTATTGAGACTTTGATCTTCTCTTTGTCTTACCTAAAAGTTTCCTGTTTATTGGATCCTATATTAAGCAGCACCTCATAAATACAAAATAGAGAATCTCTAATATTAATACCTATGCTCTTAACAAGCATAAACCAGCTTTGAAGATCCTCTGTGTTTCTCACCTTCACTTAACTGCACAGCTTGTCCTCTGCCCAATATAAGAACGGCAAATGCTTCCAATACAGTAGTTTGGTAGAAAAATGAAAACCAAGCATAACTGACTGCCAAGCACATGGGACTCTTAAGTATACCGAACTCTGAAAATTGCGCAGCATACTATGTGGGATCTGGTAAGATACTATCATAAACTATCCAAATTAAGGTTATAGAAGCCTGAGATATGCTACTAAGTATCAGCATTCTCTCTGGACTAACACTTAATTGCTAAACACAGAATAATTCTCTGTTAAAGTAGTGTACGTTGGTCTGCATTACATTGAGTAATATCTCAGTGCAATACTCTGTGGATGAAAGTGTTTCAGCTGCAAACAGTGATGATGTAATGTATGTGTCACAAAATAATGAAAAGAATTAGTTCATCTGAGTTCATTTTTTTTCTGGAAAAATAGAGCAAATTATATACAAAATGGAGCTCATAAACAATATTCATTCAGCAGAAGACAGAAAGCTGTCAGGATAAGAATAAGCAAAATTTATTTTCTAACTACTATCAGAGATACATTAGAGGAAAATTAGAAAATGTATGTACTACAAGTAAAGTAATCTTAATTAAATATGAGCTTTGTAAACTGGATGTCCCGCTGAGTTTTCAAAGAAGAAAGATGGGTGTGATCAGATACACACACGCAAAAATGCGAGAATGTCAAGATGCTTTAACGTATTTCACTGTTGTATCATTATTTACACTCAAATTTAAGAGTGCAAATCCTCATAAGATTGAGATTTTCAGATTTCTTTTGAAAGCCTTCCTTGTGCTATTTTTGGCGTTCTTTGTCTACCAATTTGCAAAGCCAAGCAATAAGCTATAGTAAGACAGACTTTGCATAATTTGATATACTTCCTGACTGCTTTATTAATTGGGTTTTATAAAACATTCATGTAATTGTTGATCGTTTGTTTCATGTACTTTCATAATGGCAAAGGAGAGTGCGTGAGCAAGGTCCCTGTTTGCCCTCACAAGACTTCAATTTCCACTTAGTTTGGAACAAGACATTTTTAGATTTTCCTCTATCCCAGGAGAATTTCTAGCACAGCTATGCTAGTAGGAAGCAAAGTGGACTCAACATCAGTTTTGCGCCCCCAAAATTGTCATTAAGCAGTGCAATTTTATTTTGTCTGTACTTTTCCAAAAACCTTAGAGAGCTTCAGAGAAAAAAGAGGGGAGAAATAGAATAATAATGGTTCAGAAATGTTATCCAGATGCCAGCCAAGACAGCTTTATGATAACTGGCAAGTGTAAAGGGCTGGATCAATGAAAGTCTTTGGCTTTATATTCTACACTTTGTATGTAAAAGTTAATCATGTTTCTTCTTGCAGTGCCTTGACCTAATTAACAGTCAAATATAAACTCCCTTACAAAATAGCGATAAGCTAATGCAGTCCAACCCATCCTATTTTATTATTTCCTATGTTCACTAGTTCAGTTCTTTAAATACAGGATTTATCTGGGGTTTTTTCTCCCTACAAGTTTATTCCACATGTAGACACTAGTATAATTGACCCAGCATACTAGCGTACCTCAGAATAGCTGACCTCTGCGTGTCTTACCCTAGTCATGGATGATTTAAAGACGGTTTAATACTTTAATCTGTAACATGTTCTCCCAAAAGGCCAGAAGCAGGCAACATATAATGCCATGAAGAGCAGATACTTATTTTTCATAATGGTTTCATGTTGAAGATTAAGTAGCTACTGCTTAAAACTGGTGGAAGGGATAGTGAATTAATTTAGAAGTAATAAATCAGATAACCAGACCTGTTATCTCACACTAAAGTAGATTCGAGTGAGACTTCAAACTACTATTTCTTTGCTTGACCCCACGTAAGCGTATTTCTAGTTTTTTAGGCCGTTGGCTTCTGGTTTTTTGTTTTGTTTTGTTCGTTTTTCTGTTTGTTTCTTTCTTTCCTTCTTATAAACA
>VZSC01008932.1:419496-465735 GCA_013398225.1 Steatornis caripensis
GCGGCGCCGGGCAGTGCCGGGAGTGCCCTCCGGAGCGGCTGCCTCCCGCGCCGGAGCGCAGCGGGTCCGCTTTGTCAGAGCAAGAGGCATTCCTCAGTTTGGGATTCTCGCTCGGGGACCCGGCGTTTGGGTTTTCTTTTGGTTTTGGTTTTTTTTTTTTTTTTCCCCCTTGCGGACTTCGGTGACTCTCGGATAAGGTAAGCAGGAACGTTCATATTTTTTTTCCAGTTGATATGTGCGGGTTGTGGGGTGACGAACGGGATGGAGGAGCTGGCAATTAAAGGCAGAGCGAAGTTGGGAGCTTAGGTCAGCGTAGGGGCAACGCTTGGGAAAGAGGTGCGCAGTTTTCGGTGAAAAGGGCTCTGTAAGCAAAAGGTGAATGTAGCATGGGAAGTTAGAGGCTTATTTTCTTTAAAACTTGGCGTCAGGATAATGTTTAAATGTTTGAAAATATTTTATTATAGAAATCTTGAGTGTTGTGAAAAGATACCAAAAGGCATTACAGAAGCTGCTTTGTATGAACACCAGTTTCAGGGGACAAGAAAAGCTCGGTCTGGGGGAAGAAGGGATACGTAAGGTCAGTCTGGGAAGTAGACAGCAAAGTAGGGATTAAAGAGGATTTGAAAGCAAAGCCTCACGTTGCTCCGTGTTCTTGTGGTGCCCGTCTGCCTGTGCAACAGAAGGACGGTGATACCTTGTTACTTGATAAACAGTTTAAGGCTGTAACGCTGTGAACTTGTGAAACGGAACCTTTCTGAAAGGGATCATCCCCTCCTCTATGGCCAAGGTCAATGTGGGGGGGGGGGGTGTGCCTGTGAAAGTTGTGGATTGTTTCCTTTGATACTGCCTGAGGAATGTCGGGCCTTCCTCCAGGCTACTGCAAGGTGTAAATGCGAATCTCTTACTTAATAATACCGTATTATGTTGCATTATAGAACTGCCGTTGTCGGTAATTGAACGGAACTGGGAGGTGTGGGCAGATGAAACGTCTTTCTATTTCAGCAGTGCTTAGCCTTTTGCAAGCTTGGCGGAGCGCTCTGCTCCACAGAGGGGTTTTGCACTGCTTCGGCGAGTTGTCAGAGTTTTCCGCACGCACGGAGCGGAGTGCCACGCAGGGATTTCTGCCCACGCAAGGATTTCTATACGTAGAGGGCAGAGTGCCGTGCAGGTATTTCTGCACACGCAGAGCACCGCGCAGGGATTTCTGTCTGAGATTAAGGCTGATTCCAGAAAGAACAGGCTGCTGCTGCTTGTAGCCAGTGCTACTGAGATGGCTGAACAGAACAAGCAGGCGAGTGAGGTCCCCACCCTCTATTTTTTAGCGTTATGTGACACTTCACGCTCTTGTGGCTGTGATGAATTTTCTTTGGAACTGGGACCTAAACCGCATTGTTTCTTTACATAGCTGTCCTGTACAAGTGCTAGCAGTTGTAGTAACTATGAGCGTGAGGTAACTTTTGCTGGTGAGACGAAGCTGATGAGACTGTTTCATATTATTATAGCATTTTTTCTTTTTTTACTCCTGCATTATTTATTTAATGTTAAGGTTGGTTGTTTTTACTGGGTTGTTTTTACTGAATGTTTTTATTAGCTAGAATATAAAGGTAGCCATTGGGCAGCAGCACAGAACTACCAAGGAGTAAAGTTAAAAGCAAGCACATTGAGGAGAGAGTAGTTTAGTTTGCTAAGGCTTTCACTAAATTTGGGTAGAATTAGGAAGTACATACGTTATACTATTTCTCTGCCTTCCCCTCTCTCCTCATTATAATGCAGCTATTGCCTTCCTCTCTCAAACGGTAGGGAAAGAAAGTTTATTACACAGCACTTGCACTGGTTGAAAAGCTTCATTAATAGCCTACCCGTCAGCTAGGACAGCTCTTATCATCTGTCATTGACACGAATATTAATTTGCTTTGAAATGTTTTGATCTAATTTTAAATAATGATACTTTTAAAAGTAAGACTACTTAGGATGCTCGCTTTCTAATGCAGGCATTGCAAAAATACTTTGGAAAAGTTAATTTCGAAGCATGTGGTGCAAATTGTGCATTAACTGAGGTGGGTGGGGTAGGAAACAACAACAAAACAACCCCACTTCATTAATTATATGGCCCAACTTTTGCTGTTTACATGTAAATATAAAGGGCCTCAGTCTCCAAATCCTTGTTCACTTGAGTAGTCTTTATTGATACACACAGCCCTGTTAACTGCAAAGGGACTATATCCATCATTACAGGGACTATATCCATCATTACGTGAGTAATGGTCATTGATCTTCTTGCTGAGATCAGTCATTTTACCAGCATCAATCAGATGATAAACTTTGATGCTAAGACATTAATTCTGCACTTTTAAATTTATATCCTATATCTGATTGTATTTTCCATGTAATGTTTTGCCTTCATTTGTGTTGGCTGCTTTTTTTTATAAATCACGTTTAAAAAATGGACATTTGAAACATTATGTAGACTCTCAAGGAAGTAAAATGACACTGCTATTTTTCAACAAAATGGTGTTCTAAATATCAAGTGTGGTCCACAGCCGTTTTGGTCATCTGTTCTAATCAGAGAAAGTCTGTCTTCAGTCGTAAACCTTCTTCAGGAATATTTGTATACTTGTAAGGATGTGATTTTGTGTAGTGTGCGGTTCCAAGACCTTTAACAACACCATTGAAAAGCTGAAGAAAACTGGATGCTAATGAGTCGACCAAACAGCTGACTGCAGTACTAACGCAAAGTCAGGGAGGAGTTTTGTCATAAAGTCAGTGTTCAGGGAAATCTCCTCTTTAAAGTGCTGTTTTATAGACCCTGCTTACACTGCCTGACACACAAAGATGTGCGTGTGTGTACATACGCTTACAACTATTGATTATATCAATGTACGTACAACCTGTCAGGTGTCCTAAGCTTACACGTGGTAGTGGGTCACTTAGCTATCTGCTGGGCTATAGCCTTTGACAGTAAGTGGTACTCAGTAAAAAAACCCCAAATGCTATAGTTGGTCAGTTCTAGGTGCGTTCTAGACCTACCTTATCATGCTGGTTTGTCATTCTGGCATTTTTTTTGTGAATTTATCCAATAATCCTCAGCATTTGTTTTAGAAATTAAAGACATTCAGGCCTAGAGAAAATAAGTATTACAATCGCACAAATTACGTCTCTAATAAATATAAACCCTATTTTTTTCCCCAGGGGTAAATGCATGCAGTTCTAAACTGTTGTTTTGTATAACATTTTAGAAAATTTAAGTTTTATGTTGCTCTTCTCTGAGTTTTAGAGAATATAAAATACTAATGAAAGCAAGGTTCTGCTTGGTTTTGTTAGTTTCAAACCTAAATAAAAAAGTGGATCTCCAGTACGAATGGTTCTGCCTTTTAATGGTTCTGAATTTGCCTTAGAAATTTCAAAGGTAAGAGGTTAAATAAAACCTAGGTGGCTAATTCTGAATATTTTTCTCCAGACTGGCAAATATTATGGGATTGTTCAAGACATTAAACATCACAGGAGTGAATCACAGGCTCAAGGGGGAGTAATGAATCAAGTGCTACTCTCGACTTGGTTCTTCAGTTTTTTCCACATAAAAGCAGGGAAATAATTGTTAATTATTCAGTGTAGCTTGGCCTATTAAGCTACGTAATTTTAAAGCAAAGTAAATAGATTAGCGAGTTTATTTGCAAAGCTGTTTAAGCCTGCTTTATGGTTCAAGCTTCTTTTTTTTGCCTTTTTTTTTTTTTCTGAGGCATAGGGAATAGCTGTCAACAAATGAAAAGGCTGGGAACTTGTTTGCATAAGATATTATACATATTTAATCTAGTGCACTTTTCCTTGCCTCTTGGTAGACAGAAATGACAAAGAACACTCTTTTATATTATTAGAAGAACAGTAAGTTGAAACTTTGAATCTCTGTAATACAGAGATATTTGAGTAAGAGTTGTGGTTGACCGGCACCTTTGAAAGCAAAAAGAGAAAGCAAAGAGAAATCAAACCCACAGACTAGCTCTCTTTTGTGCTATTTTAAAAATTCTTTCTGTAGGTATTGGGGTAATCGAGTAACCTCTAGTTACAAAGTCTTGTCTCCTAGTAGACCGGTTGTGTGTTTTCCTTTCCAGCACTTACATTTGTTAACAGATGAGTCTTCATTTGGATAGGCCAGTGCAGATAAAGAAATTTCTGCACAGTTAGTGTGGCAGAACTGTGAAAATGGTCCTTATTTGCCAGCTTCTCCCATTTTTCAGGTTGTTTTGGCTGAGTATACTGGCCAAGAGATGTAATGAAGTAAGTTCAAATCAGCCAAACTCCTGTCGTCTAGCCAGGCTAGGACTTGAAAATAGGTATTTGTTATCTATTTTTAGCTTTGTTTCATATCAATGTGCAGGTATTTACCCTTACTACCCTAGAAATGATCATAGCAAGTCTATTCAATTAGTCACTCTCTTTACCATACAGTAAGCGAAATCAGTGGTGAATTATTTGGCTGCATTGCTGAGTTGTGCAAATCTTAAGAAAAGAAGTTCTAAAGAGTTAAATGAGGGGAGAGTTGGCAATGCTTGCACTGATTGCTTGAAGTAGGTTGAAGTTCACAGTTATTTGCATTTGAATGAATTGCAATTGGTGTCCAGCAGTGCTTTTCAGAGCAGGCTTCAGAAAGACTTTTTTGTATAATAAAGTACTTGAAAATGTTAGTTGGAAGATGAAGGATATTTAAAATACTTCTTTCTTTTCCTGACAGATCTAACTTTTTTTCTCATTTTCCTCTAAGTAACGCTTATTGTAATTCTGAAATATTTTTACTACTGAATGGGTGTTCTTATCTTAAAAGCCACTTCCTTTTTAAATCAGCATATTAAAAACTTTCTGAAATAATTTTTAGTTTCTTCACAAAGAAGTTCTTAATACCTACAAAAATAAATTAATCTTAAAACAGCTCATGACATTAATCAGATAAAATGTTATTCCTTACTAAAAATGCTCTTTTATTAAATGATAAGAACTTCTAGATTATTACTTTGCATACTTTTGCTTCCATTAGGAAACAAAATACTGTAGGTGCTTTCTGCATTGTAACTCTGAACTGTACGTATTTTCGTTATTATAACAGAACTTTGTCTTCCTAAATAATATGTAAACAATGATACTTTAAATCACATTTAAACAAATCAGTAAGTCATGAAACAAAAGCAGGTAGAAAATTTTCTTCTTTTGTGATGAGTAGTGGAAATAAACTTTTTCAAATAGCTTGCAGATTATTACATGCCTCAAAGCTGGACATTTTAAGTTGTATTTTTTTGTATTTTCTTTCATAAACTTTATTTTAAGCACCACTATAACTGTTAATATGTTACTTACGGGCTTTGTTAAACTTTGTCAGCCATAATTACTAGGAAAGAAAGAAAAAAAACACTTTCACATCAAAATATAGCTTTTGATTCTCTTAGAGACTGAATATAGTACAACCGATATTACAATCATATAAATAATCTTTTAACATGAGGACTGTATTTGGTGACAGTCATGCCCTTCCAATGATAACAAGAAACATGAGCAGCAAAAGTATTGGATGCATGAAAATGCCATGATATCTAAGAAGATTTCTTTAGGAAAAAACATAAATAAATTGCAGAAAACCGGGCAAATAACTGTGAAAAAGTTTCTTATATCCAGTCTGAACATCCCAACTTCGGTTTATGCCATTGTCTTTTTTTGAACTCGTTCCATTTTGTCCACAGTTTTCTTGCACTGAGTGGCCCAAAACAAGACACAGTACTCTAGATAGGATCTAACTCAAGATGTTGATGACCAGCATTCAAAAAAGTTGCAATATGCACCTATGTGTAAAGACAAAATACATATACATAATTGAAGAAGAGAAGTAAAATAGATTAGGGAGAAACTTCTCCTATGAATTCTGTATTCCATAATTTGCCACAAAAAGTTTTCTGCTTTTCCAGGGAAGCATAGCAATATGGCTTATAGTCAAGACCAGCGTAAAAATTCCTGGATTTGGTTAGCATTCCTAGGACATATTTTTTTCCCTGTATGAACTCTAGATGAGAGCGCACCAAGTACAACAATATATCATTTTTAAGATTGTATTCCCTACATGGAAAAGTTACTAAAATCTAAGTTTTCTTTTAAGAAATTATCCTTGGTACCATCAGATTTATTTTTTTATTCAAGACTCAAACACATTTAGTATATAAGCAAAAAAGACTAGTATCAGCTTTCTGAGAACAAACTCTAGTGTAATGGAAAGCTAAGCGCACATGAACAAATGACCAGCTCACAAAACACTATCTTTTAGAGTAGCAGCAGTCCAACTTTCTATGAATACAGCAGAAAATAACCTATTGTACTTAAGTAAAAGAAGAGATACACCATGTTGATTTTGAAAACTCATCACAATTTCTAGCAGTGTCTAATTTTTCCCTTCTAAGGGTCCGGTTTGAGTCTTAAGTCAACAAAAAAGCAGAAGCCTTCATAAGATATACAATTTTTACAACATCTTGGTGACCGCTCACTTTTTATGAAAGATTTGAGATTGTTGAACCTGTGGAATGAAATCTGAGACCAAGTGCCTTTGGTAAAGGCAGATTTTCTCAGTGTTGTCCAGGTATTCCTCAGGTATGAGGTGAAGGCTCAGAAAATGGTCAGAAAGACAGTACAATTTCCAAACGTTTTCTCAGTTAATCCTACAGTATTCACAGGAGTGAAAAAAAAAAAGATATTAAAATGAAACAACTTATTTTAACTGTGAGTCGTTCTTTTCTTCTTCACTCTGTTTCAAGATGGAAGGATGAATTCAGTTCATCAGCTGGCCTAGCAACAGAAAGGCCACAGAGAAGCAAGAGAGGCTCTTCCTGACAGTATTTTTGGCTCGTCCTTGTAAAATGGAATTAAGTTGTGTGGGTCCTCCCTCTCCTTGCTGCAGCCGAGGATAGCCATAACCTCACTTTCAGTGACAAATCGATGTTTTTAATCTTGAGTGCTGATTTTCAAATTGAAGTGCAGTTCATCACATTGCTGTTCTTCCATATTATCAAGTACTTTGACAGAGATAATTCTTCTTTAAAATAAACCACAAGACACCCAGCACCAGGTTATGATAGTTATGATAGAAGACTGATCATATTTTGCATTTATTTCCTATGCCTTTTAAGGTGAACGAACCTCAGCTAGTATAGTGGAGAGTTAAAATACTAATTTTAAATATTGTCGGTCCTCTAATTACATGTTTTGCTTCTGTCTTCCATTTATACTACCATTATATTCTTACATAATTCAGAACTCCGGCAAGAATTAGTATTATGGTAGTACTTTAACATGAAAATTACATTTCTGTTTTAGATTTTATTATTTTTGCACCAGGATGTATTTGATAAACAGTAACATTCTGTAAAAAATTTTCTACACATTGATGTATGAGCTGATTTAGTTTTTTCCTTGGGACACTAAAAGAAAAAAACATAATTAACGTCACTCCTGAAATTTAACCTTTGTATGTGCTAATTATTCTTTGAACAGTTTTTTGAGTGAATTGAAACTGTGTTGCTTAGCTATAATTACATTTTAGTCTACTAATAATAGGCTGATTCTCTTATGCTTAGAGAATTATTGTCACAAAAATGTTTGAACAGTCTACATTTTTATGTACTTGTTGCAGTCAGCAGGATGGGGGGAGGTTAGCAGCACCCTGATGGTTTCATTTGAAAGATCAGTGAAGTGCTTCAGGCATCAGATCCTAAAATCAGTGTCCTCTATGGACCAAAAATCTAATATTTTAATATATTTGTGTCCTTTATATCTAATCAGTGTGATAGTCACATTCATCTGCTGCTCTAGGCTCTCAGTAATTTCTTCCATGCATAAGTAAACTTTTAAAAGGATTTCCATGCTTGTCTTTGTAAAAGTGTATGTGGTATATACATAAAGAGTTAATAAAGCTGTACTGAAAACTTGATTTAGATTTCTAAAGCCTCAGAAATCAATATAAAAAATAACATCCTCCTACCCCATGTTGTCATAATTTCTGAGATAGAACAGCTCTCATATTAATAAAGAGATATAAATGAAAGTTTGTGATATAATTTGCTGACTGTAATGGGTTAAAGTGGTTTTATTAATTTTTGTACTCCATCTGACTCCTCCATGTACTGTGCGAAGTAATATGGCTAATAATTTTATAGTTTTATAATTCTCTGCTTTCCTTGTCAGAGACAAAAGGTCCAAATTCAGCGAGTTAGTCTTGCATTTTTATAAACCGGGTATTTCTTCCTGGAGCTATCAGGTGTGTAATGTTGAAAGCAAGCTTAAAGATCTGATCGTGAAGCTCTTAACGGTTAAAACGAAAGCAGAGAATCTTGCACCTTTGTTCTTTTTCTAATAAAGAAAGCAAACAGTAGATTTTATGCTTGCATAGAAATTCTGAATTCTAAAAATCTGCTTTATTTTAGTATTAAATTAGGGTTCTTCCAAAGAGAGTTACAACGTTACATATAAACTATTGCAAAAATCATTGATGCTTTTAAAAATAAGATTTACAGGAAAGACTCACTTTAAACTTCCCATACATCTGAGTTTCTTAAGGCCTCAGATTATAATTTTTATTTTCAATATCAATTTTCTTTTCGCACCATGCAGCAGAAGGATGTTGTGGCACATTGACTTATATCCGTCAACACCCCTGTAAGACCCAGCTCAGTGCTTCTAAGAATGTAAAACATTTGGAAATTTTGAGGGTTCTTTAGCATTGGTTAGCCATTTCTGACTGGAACTGGATTTTTGAGGTGTCCTTTAGCAAGGTCCACTGATCTACAAGCCATGGCTAATTAGGGAGGGCAAGAAGGAATACCATTTGCTGAAAAGAGTTATTGCTGTCGCTTTTGCCAGGGAATAATTGGGGATCAGTAGCTTCTCGGCATACTGTTCTGCATATAGACTAGGTTTGTAAGCCAGTAATCATTATGAAGTTCTCATTGCTTTTGACTAGTGTCTGAGGGATCAGTTTTATCACAATTCTGTAATAATTACATCAGAGTAATTTGTGTGGGGTAGATGTAATGCGTAACTTGTTTTTGTCTATTTCTGGTACTTATGTCCAGCAATAATTATGCACTCCAGTTTTCCTGTGTTGTCTTTTACATTATTTTTTTCTCCCTCCTTTTGATAGTAATTTATTTCACAAATGGCCTCCTTCTGAATAAAACAAATCTTTTTTTTTTTTTGTGTGTGTTAAAGATTGTGTATTTGTTTATTTATACCAAGTTCTGACATATTCATCTTGTAGCCTTTCATGGAATGCAAAATGTCAACTGTAAAACTTCACAAGTTAAAACTTGTAGTAACTTAAGTAAAGCTAAGTAACTTAAACTGAGGCACAGAGAAATAGAAAAGTGCTACAGAAGACAGTGAAACTCTTTTTAGTCAACACAGAACACAATAGCTGAATGAGTATGCAATGTGCGGTGAAGGTTAAGTTACAAAAATAAAAGTGAAGCTTCAGAGGTGAAGTTTCCCAAACGAAAATGATGTATCTTGGCAAATACATTCATCTGAGCTTTGTTAATAAGTGGTGGAGAAACAATCCAGAGAAAGACTCTTCCATAGGAAATTACTTTTAGAATTTAACTATACTTTGTATAAAGCCACGGTGAAAAAAAGAGCTGGTATTATCACTATATGAAAATTTGGTATCTTTGAGTTTTCAAACGTGAACAAGTACCTTTTAAGAAGTATTACCCATAAATTTCTAATCCGGTACATTTCTTAGTTTATCTAGTGTTTCAAGATTATCAAGGAATGGATAACAGAAAATAAAAGGCTGTACTTTCTAGGAGATGATAGACAGTAAGAATCCTGGTGCTCATTTCAGATTGTACTAATATATGTTTATACTCAGAAGAAGCCACATAACTGCTCGCAAATGAAGGATCAGAATTTGACAGAATTGGGATTAAAGAACAGAGTGGAAAGTGAAGACAAAAATATAGTAATTGTACATAACATATAAATTAACAAAAACTTCGGAATGTGCTCTTAAATATTCTTGGAAAAAAATTAACTTTATGGACTGCGAAATATTTTTTCTCTTGCTCCACGTTAAGAGACAGTGCCATCTTTCTCTTCACCAGGAATTAAAATTCAGAGAGCAAAAACCTTGGACACATGTCACTAGAAAAACTGTTCTTGTTTGCTGGATATCATAGCATTTGTGAGGAGTAAAAACATTGATGAAATAATTCTAAACCAGACAAACATAACTCATGACCCACCAAAAGACAGTGAAGTAATGAGGTAGCTGCTTCCTTTAAAAACACAAAGGAGGAAAGTCCGCAATACATAAACTTGTTTGCATTACTGAAATTATGAGAATAAATCAAACACCGTATGTGCAGCTCCACACTTAATTACTGAAAGAACACTTCCGTAATGAAGAGTATGGTGGTGTTTTGAAATTTGCTTCCTCATCTTTGTCCTTGCATGCATGTTATTTCTGACCATCTGCAGGAAATATTATGAAATCAGAATCGGTGAGCAACTCTTAACAACAGAAGGATATTAGTGGTAAAAACCTGTAGTACTAAAGAAGGCTCCTAAATTACTGGATGCTCACCAAGGGCTGTTATGACCCACAGTGTCAATTTAACTTTTTTTCCTGTTATGTAGTGAAATTAAACAACAAAACCCCAAAACCTAGAATGCTGCTTTAGAATGGATGTCTACAATATCAAGCTGAGTTAATGTCACATAGTGAAAACAAAACTTGGCAGATGTCATCTGCACAATGAAAATCGATTGCTCCTGTCTAGGTTATTCAGAGAGTTCCAACAGCAGGAAAGTCTTCCGTGTTGCTGTGGGATTCAGGGTCGTGTTTATGGTCACCACAACCTAAGAGAGATACCCGTGTACTAAGCTTGCTTAAACAGCAGTTGAATTACTTTTTAAGTATAGTGATTTAAACTTTATTGTGCTCACTTTGACATAATAGGGCAAGTAAAGCCATGAATCAGAGAATAAGCTATGTCTTTTCATGTCGCAGCTAGATAGATAAGTCCTTAGTGGACTCTGATGTCTATCAGGAAAGCAAAAGGTAAAAGTATTAAACTATATTAATCCATCATTTTGCAGACAGTCACTAAATGGAGTTGGTGGAATGATTTAAAAATGTTCTGTGCCTGGTTAAAGTGAAGATACTTTTCCCGCGTTGTGCGAAGATATTGAGAAAGTAGGTGTCATGCACGAAACCATGCAAATAGTATAATCACTTAACTATTTTACTTAGACATTCTTTAGTTTGTCCAGACCCAAAAATGAAAATAAAGCTTCACTAAAATGTTAAGAAATATCAAGCAGCATGCACTGGAATTAAGAGCAGAAAACAATAGCAAACCTTTCATTATAAAAAAAATAATTCTTTGATTGTAAGACTTAGAAAGTATTATATTATAAAACAAAAAGTTAATTTCTAGAGGAGTATTAATTGATCTGTGTTGGGGCCACTGCTTTCCTTCCCATCCTCTTGTACCTGTCGCTCAGTCTTTCCTTTCCTTCTGTTGACAGTGGTGTTCATACGAGTGGGTGCTGAGCTGGACCAGGGAGCTGATCTGTCCAGAAGTTAACTTTTTCCTCCACTGCCCTCAACCTCAGCTGATTATCAGTTGGAATATCATGGCCTAAGATCAGCTTAAGCTCTCATGGAACAAACTTGAAGCTTGCTTCAAAATTATGTAAAATTGATTTGAACTAGCGTGTTACTGTGGACATATAGTAAGCTGTAAAAATAATTGTCCAAGATAAAAGTTGAACAGAGCAGCATAGTCCTACGGCTTCAGTCACTGAGCTGCATGTAACTACTCCCCCCTTCCCTTTCCCTCGAAGACATGACATTTTAAGTGCTTCTGTCAGGGCTTCTGGTGGGATACTTTGTCCCTATAGTATAAATTCAAGTGGATGATGATAGCCTTATGGGAATGTTATTCTAGAAAAAGATTTTGCTGGAGAGCAAACCGTGTTATAGCTACATTTATCCTCCCAAGCATGTTTCTGATAATCCACTGCGGTTTAAAAAAAAAAAAAGCTGGAAATGTCTGGCTTGCCTAGCTTTCTATGAAACAGTTGTTCTGGAGTAGTTTTTAAATATTCCCTTTCTAGATTTACATCCCCCTTGGGCTCTCAGAGTAGCCAAAACTGGGGCAAAATGTACACCTGAATCCAAGCTATCTTTCATGGGTGATATTCAAAGAAGTCAAGTAACTTTGGAAATAGGGGATAATTTAGAATTCTTTTAGTGGTACTGCTCTCCTTTTTTTCCAGTGTATATTGTGTATTATCATATTGTGCAATCAGAACTGTGAGGAACTCAGAGGCTGTAGTACCATTATAGGCCACGAACAGGGAGCAGTACCTGGTGGCATCTCCTAAATTGGAGCCGAGCTTGCCAGTTGGGGCTAGCTTTAAGCACAGGAGGCTGCCCAAAGCAGCCAGCTATTGGCAGAGAACAGCAACGGCTCTGCTCTTCTTTTGTTGCCAAGCGTTCACGCTGGAAATTGCAGCCACTGGCTGCAGTGCCAGCACTGAGTGTTGGCAATCCTTTATCAAGTGAGAAATTAGGGAATATGAGCCATATCCAGTGCCACAAGGGATATCCCCTCTCCTTCCTTGGCATCAGCCCATTTCCCCTCATCTCCTGTCCCATGCTAACAAGAGGAACAGTGAACCTGATTCTTCAGTATTGTCCCCTGTGTTCACCACCTTTATCCTTCTTTGGCACTCCCTCTTCCTTCTGGAAATTTCTATTGCTACAGGTGTAATTCACTCTCAAGCGTTGTTTTTGGAGCAGGCAAAGAGACAAAGCTTGACCTGGGTTTGCCCTCAGCTGTGATTCAAGGTGATCCGTGTGCTGCCTTGCTCTGGAGGACATAAATTGTTATCCCATCTCTTCATTGGACATACAGATTGTCTCATTTATACAATTGTACGCTTAAGATGTTGAAGTTGAGAAAGAAAGGTGGATTTTTCCGTTCATCACTAGGCAGACTAGGGCTGCGTTTCCACTGTGGACCAAAATGAGAGATTTTTGAGAATGATTATATGAAATATATTAATATGAAAGCGATTAATTAAAGACAAAAAAGAGGCTTGCTTTCATTTGGGTAGCCTCCATTGAGGCTCTTTTCTCTGCTTAGTAGTCACATAAGAGCTACAAGAGTACAAATGTGCAGTTCTCAGCTTTCTTCACATGTTGCTGAGTAAGATGAAAATCTTTTTTCTGCACATGTAGTCTCCTGCAAAATAACTTTAAAAAACCTCTTGTTCTGTTTTAACTAATCAGTTATGGTTTGCAGAAAATCTCATATTGAAAACAAGAAAAATTTGAGATTGCTTAAAGGTAGGCATTCCCAGACCTTCAAAACACAGGCAGATGCAAGAAGAGCTTTCAATTCTAATTGTGCAGGGATGCTTACCTAAGCCGGCCCTGAGGATGCCATTCATGCTGACAGTAACTGATTCATCAATAAAGGGCCCGTGTGTAGCTGTGTTACTGGGACATTTGCCACCAATTATCTTATCAGCATTTGTGGCTGAGGAGTAGGAAAGTGATGCGATGTTCAGCAACGTCTCCTGGCAACTTGTTATAGAGGGTCGTGCTTCGCAAAGGTGTCCTAGACAGTCCCAGAGTCTATGTGGTTGACTCAGAAACTGGGAATAGTGTCAGGATGGGATGAAAAAGGGAGCATAAATTTGGATCTCAGGGAAGTGGGGTGATTACTCTTGAGGTTGTAGTTTCAGAGCTGTAACTTTATGTGAGAAGAGATATGGGATGCTCCTGCCTGTACACACAGTTTGTGCCAGATGTGATATGGAGTGTCTGGTGATTATCTTATGTAAGCCCATCTGAGCTTTAATTTCCTGTTTGAATGTGGTTTTGTTTCTCTTAAGAGAATGTTCTTAGTGTTTCCTGGCACCGTATACGGTCAAAAATTAGTTCCAGTGAATTTTACATTAACTTTTCCTTCAATTTCTATTGTATAAATAAAACTAAAGTTATTTACCTTAGTTTTTTACTTTCCAAAACAAATACATATATATATAGCAT
This sequence comes from Steatornis caripensis, assembly GCA_013398225.1. Lineage (NCBI taxonomy): Eukaryota > Metazoa > Chordata > Aves > Caprimulgiformes > Steatornithidae > Steatornis > Steatornis caripensis. Next base: position 433,586 of record VZSC01008932.1, read on the forward strand.
ATTTAAAACTTTCCTTTTTATGTTGTTCAATAAATGAACACAACAATTTCTTGCTAATATATTATACAGTAGTGGTGGAGGAGAGACAAAATGAATTCCTTTCACATACTGACCATTTCATCATCACATATTGGCTGCTCCTTACTTTGTTTCGTATTATTCCAGTTCCATTCTTCTTAGAAATGACAGTTTTTTTAGCTAATGAATTATTGAAAATCTTATTTTACAATCCATTTTAGTTACACGCTCAACAGGACATTGTAGGGTTTTTGTTTTACTTGCTGTCAGCTTTCGAGCCTCCATTTGGAAGGCTTTTGTCTAGTAGATATATTACAGCACTATAAAACCATGCTCAATAAAACTCTTTAAAATAGTATAAAGCAGTTAAAACATAGCAGGAAGTGAAGGTTCTGGTCCTAATGAACAGGATTAAGAGTATGCAAGAAGAGAAATGCACTATTTTATTGGAAATATCTGTGCAAGATTTAAAGAAGGCTGCAGTTGTTCAATGAAAAATGAATATAATCTATAATGATGCACCAGATTTGCTATAAAGAATTCAGTGTAAAAGATGACATCAGCTGTCACAATAAAAAAAAATTCATTGGGTATCACAGTGTAGGGTGGGGTTTTTGTGTTCTGTAAAATCTCAGAACTGTATGCGTTTAGTTCATACTCTACTCAATCTATTAATTTCATTTTACATAAGAAGAGAAGATCCTTCTTTTTAATTCACTTGGACTTTAATGTCCAAGTGAAGCAGCAAGTCTAGCAGACATCAGAGTTTCAATTCAAATTGGGGTCAAAGACATATCTTCAAACTTGTTCCCATAGAATTCCCAAAGAATGCAACTAAGCTGACAGGTTCTGGACGCTTCCCCAGTTGATGGATGTAAGAAAGCTCTTGAAAACAACACATTGCACGAGCAATCCAAGCCAGTTCTATGACTGACAGAACAAGTGCAATTTTCTGTATTTCTTTCTAACTTTGCTGAATTCAGGCTCATGAGGAAAGTTGACCTTTGTGGCAGTAAAGAATAAAGAGAGACAAGTCACTGCAAAACAGGAAAAAGAGACGCAAAATCTCCACAGCAGTTAAATTAAAAAAGAAGAAATACCTTTAAGTATTTTAGCTATTCAGATACAGAACGCTTTCATCTATTTGTATATTTATTTGGATTTATATGATTAGACAGAGACTTTTTAAAAATACAACCAAAAGCAACTTTGGATTTCATTCATTTTAGTTAATGGAGTGTTTTTAGAGTTTTGTTTCCATCCCACTAAGTTCTATAAATAGGGTAAAATTCTTTACCCAACATACTAAATGTGGATTTTAGAGTTGTTTTCAATTAGGTTAGGATTTCATCTGAGGTTGACTTAATTATATTAATGCAGGCACTGGGGGAGTTCACTGGAGGGAAATGTATTTTTCAGTGCAATCCTGGTAAGGACAGACTGCCCTCACCTATGAAAAATCCTTGTTTATTTAAAGAGCTGCAACATTCGTCAATCCTACTGGTTATTGATCAAACTGTAGTTCAATCCAGTGATACCAACATCTGCGTGCGTCTTTATTCTCTGCAGCTTCGTGATTTGGTATTTCCTATCCATGTTTGCACTGTTGCATATACTTCTCTACATCACATCAAGGTACATCCATGCTCTTCTGCTAGTTGTTCATCTGTTAGGCAGGGAGCTCATGGTTCCTTGCATGTCATAGATTTTCCGATATCACATTTCTTTCTGATGTGTCCTCTAGGTATCTTTCCATGCTATGAAGGTTACTGAAAGACTACTTCCACTACCCCAAACTACCTACCTTCTTTCTTTACATGTTTGTTTTTTAGCACCTGGTTTCCTCCTTTAGTCCTTTATACTTTTGTTACTTCAAATCCCATTAGAGGTAAAAACCCCAAACCTGTCTGTTCCAATCTTTGCCACTTCCATGGTGGTTTTGAGCCACAATCTCCAGATGGGCTGACTTTAAACCAGCTGAGTTATTTAAAAATCACTTTCACTGTGTAAAAAAGATGGCACTCATCTCAGTTGGCCAGAGCATTTCAATAGCCTAAGTTTCATAGAAGTAATCAGATAAAATCATATCAACCTGAATTCTTATTTAATAGAAAGAGATTCTGTAAATTATGATCGTAGTTTGAATTAATGGTAGGCATATCCTGGTTTAGCGTTCATTCAAGGAGCTCAGCTTCTCGACCCAAGGACCAAAGCTTCAATGTTTTCACTGGTACCTAATGTTTTACCAAACCCCAAAATTTCCTTGAATAACAAAAGGGAGAAGTATGGGTGGTAGCTTAGCATATAATAGCAAATATAGAAGAATTTTAGCCTTTAATTTAGCAGCTTACCTGTTGAAAAAAGAAACATATCTTGAGTGGCCATGTTGCCTTCTCTACGATGACATATTCACACAAAATACGGTTAACAATTTATTATTGACGTATCAACAGCTGTTGTGTCTTCTTACGGTTAATTAATGTTAACGGTATTTTGTTTAAGACTAAATAAAAAACTTGAACAATAAAATATTTATCTTTTCTAGTATGCACAGAGCACACAGTTACACAATTGTATGCTAGGTGTTAATTTACAAATTTTGTAAAATATTAATACTAAAATATTTGCCTGAGTTCTAAGCTGGCAGATCTTACATTTCTGATTTAATAAAATAAAGCAGTTGAATTCTCATCAGTGCAGAAACTGCCATGATGATAAACATTAATCCTGTAGGATAGTGAAGAACTAGCTGTAACAAGCCTTCCTAGTGAGGGGAGGAAGAGACTGCCTTGCTGACAGTATAACTTGCACAAACCAGCATGGTATGTATCAATGATGGTAAATACACTAATTTCTTGCGGTTGATACTGAAGTCTTAGGGAGAAATTAGATCAACACGCACAACTCGGTTCTATTAAAAAAAGCTCCTGTGAGACATACGAAACATAGTACTCTCATTTTGTTCTGCTTTCTGTAATATTAAAGAAATTGTGAGATTGCGGTTGTGAGATTGTGCAAAGAACATGATAGGAAAGGTTTAAGATTACTATTTCTCATTTCCTTAGAAATCATTGAAACCTGGTCACTGACACTTAAGAATTCTGGTGTCAGCCTTTAAATAAATAAATAAATAAATATACTTAAAAGGCTAAGATTAAATTACAGCATCAAGTTAGCAGCAAAGATTTCACCTGACAAGTGTCCCCGCTGCATCTGCATTCCAGGTGTTCTGGCCTTTCAGAAATGCCTCCAGCACACCCGTGCCACTTGTGCCTGGGCTCATGGGAGCCACCTGTAAGCCTTGCACCCAGTTCCAAAGGAGCTCTTCTAGAAAAGCCCTGGGCGGGTGCATCTCACTTGCATCCCCCCACAGCTATTTGCTGCCTGGGCTTTTGCTGTTACCCCCCGGGAGCTGACAGTGCAAGCAGCGTGAAGGCAGAGAGAGTAACGGCGAAAGGCAAGGAAAACGTGGCCCTTGTGCTGGTTGCTTGCCGCGGACGTGCCTGGGGGGAGCCACCTGACACGTTTGTAACGTCTGTACTGAGACAAAGTGTGGTAGCACAGGACCAGGAGGGCAAGGGTCTGCCCTCCGCCTTCCGCTTGTGCAGCGTGATAGTTTTGCAGTTTAAATCAGGAAAGGCGCGAGGAAGAGATGGACAGGCGTCGGCAGGAGGCAGGGTTCATCTGGCGCGGTGAGTGCTTTTTGTGAGATTTCTTTAAAAAATGTACTCCTCTGCTTGTGTATTCCGGCACATAAGCTGTCAGCAGCTTCGCTGCCTGTTGCGAAATAGCGGTGCCAGTCTCCTCCAGTGGGTGAAGGATGAAGAGTGCATGCCCGCACAGGCAGCTGCTGTAGCTGCATGAAGTAGCTGCCGAGAGACAGGATAGATTGGTACGCGGATGGGCGAGCTGTTGGCTGCCGTGGCAGCGCTAGGTGTTGCTGTCGCAAGCCCCGAGCCTGCTGTACGTAGTTAAGGTGACCCAACCACTCTGGTTCAGAGCGTGGCTGCCGCTTCTGGAGGAGAACTGGAGGGCGACAGTGTGACATGTGCCCTGCGTGAAAGCTGGCAGCAAGGCCTGGAGGGGGAGAGCTGCTGTCACGACGCTGTGATCTGCTTTCCACGTGGCGTTTTAACGAGGACAAACTTTGCTACCTACGGATTATGGCTGCATGCGCAGAGAGAATCTGATGCTGTGATTGCTTTGCAAGAACCCTGTTTTTGGTGTAATAGCTTGGAGATGTTTGCTGTGAGGTTTTGGAGGACGCAGACCGCGCATAAAGATGGGGAAGCGCTCGTGTGTGGTGCAGTGGAGGCAGGCTGATGGGAGAGGACGTGCTTTTGGCTAAAACTTCTGCTACTTGTTCGGAGTTCATGCAAGATAGTAACCTCTATTTATACAAAAAAATCTTGTTTGAAGACGTTTTTCAGCCATGAAACCATAATGGTAAATGAAAGCATTTTAAGAAAAGGTAGCGATGTATTCTTTCCTGACAGGTATTTGCATCCGTCAGTATATACAACGAAGTCCTCAGAGTCAGAGGCAATGAAGCATGGTTTATATCGATCACTGTAGCTGTATTATACACCTGTTAATAACACTGGATATGGTGACAGAAATTACGCTCTTTTTCTGATCCACACAAAATAAACAATTAATTTTATTCTTATTTTTTCAGATTAACAGTATGTAAAAGACAAAACCTGACATGTCCTGAGGGTATTCAGTACTACTCTTCGCTGTGTTGAGAATGAGTTTTAAAATAATGTCAGGTCAATAACTGATTTTTTTCTTTCTCTTAAAGGTAGGAGGAATACAGTGATATAGCCAGTGTTTTAAATTTCATTCATTATACTTTGTAGGAGCATTACATTGATTCAATCAGTTTATTGGAGTGGAATGATTGTATTTTCAAATGAAATATGCCTCTGTTCTTAATGCCAAATATCCTGGCTAGGCACCGTTTAGTAACACAGAAGAAGAGTAGGAGGAATTTTGGAAACAGTTTCTTTGAAAGTGGAAAATTTCTTAGTTTTAAATACGTATACATTTTAAAACAGGGCATTCTCGTATTTAGGTATATATTTTCACTCTCCATATAAACTGTGACTAAGCCAGCTTTCATTACTTGGATTTTTTTTTTAATACACTCTATTTATCTATACATATTATCGCATTTGGAACTGTTTGTGTATAATACGATATTTTTTCAGTCTTCCCTGTTTGTGAAGATTACAGCACGGAGAGATGTAAGATAGTGCTTAGTATATGTTTGCTAAACTCTCATAATAGCAACATCTCTCCTAGTCCAACAATTCCAAAGGAAGAGTCAGGCAGAGAACAAAATTTACATTACTGATGAACTACTGAGAAGATTTAGAAAGCATAATAAACTTGGAGAGGAAGCACTCACCATGGTATTCTAGAATATATTAATCATAATTAGATAAACGTAAGGAAGGTGTCAGAACTGGGATTTAGTTTGTTTTCCTCAAAATATTGAACTTACAAGGGTGAAAAGTATTAGCAGGAGAGAAAAGGGAGATGAGAGATTCACATTGCATTTTCTTAAGAATTGAAAGGAATTGTCTTCAACTCAGTGGTGACTAGCTCATTAACAGGGATAGCTGTGGCAATTCTCTGAAATTTCAATGTAGTTTTCTTTACTTTAAAAAAAATCACTGAAAAATATTTGAACAAATTGGTATACTACTTTTTACACATCCTTTTACGGAAATAAAAATAGATAAGCAATATTTTCCCCCACCTTCGACATTTGTCATTGCTGGTGGCTTAGGAGCTGAATAAATGACCAAATTCTTTTCAAAGCAGTTGAACTTTCTTGTTGAGTGTAATAGTGTCATCAATTTTAAGATAAAGCAGGCAATGTGCATCATGCACAGATACCATAAATGTCTCCGATTTGTGCATATGCATATTGCAGTATAATGTACAAGTCCTGGTATGTATGAGTTTAAGGTGCCTTTGCTCACACAAGAATGTACATTGACTTTACTAGTGATAGTTAAAGTTCAAAGAGGTTGGATATTCAGTTTATGTAAGACTGTCTGCCTCAGACTTGGATTGTGGGTTTGTATCCTGTCCCTGTTATCAGTGCTATTTGAGGGTTCGAGTGCAATAGAAATATTGAAGATTATTCAGCATCAGCTATGAGATTTGAAAACACAAACAGCTTAATGCCGTAAAATCAATAGCCTAAGTTAAATAAAGAGGTAACATATAATTTTATGGCATTTTGCCCTTTTTTAAAATAAGTAAAATAATGATTTTAACTATAACCGAGCATCTTGCAGCATAAACCACTTCTGAGACAGTTTGAAAATTTCAAGGCTAGAAGATCAGCCCCAGTTGCTCTGCTGAGCAGACTAAATTGTGTTTGATTGCATTGTACCAAACGTATTCAATGACTGCATTTTTAATCAAGAGTATATACCAAGTAGAATTTTACCAGGTAGAATTTTCTTTAATGAAATAAAATATTTCATACTTGTGCTTCATAAGTTTCATTAGAAACAGTAATTAAATCTTTCTTCTTTGTGATTCTGGTTTGAACAGAGTATTTTTTCCCCATCCCAGTGATGAAGGTCAGCTTGAAGGATATCTATATGCTCATAAGACAAATCATAACCAAGTGTTTCTATATGAATGTCTACAAACTGAATTCATGATTACATATTCTATTTTAATATAATAATGATTTTGGAAAATTTATGAAAAGAAGACAATAGAACAGTAACACAAGCTACAAATTATATGTTTGAACGGGTTACTTGCTTGAGGAATGACCTTACGGTCTTGATTTCCTTACCTAAATGAGATAAGTGAGATGCCCTAAGATGTTCCATCTGTCAGTTCAGAAGGTACAGCTCTCTCAGCAGTGTTCCTCTTCCAAAGGTTTTAAGAAAAAACTTGTCACAGAATAAAAGAATCCTTTTATGGACAACAATTTATCAAAAATGTTTTTATTTTACAGTATGAACATTATTGGGAAAGGAATATCTAATGACAAGGAAAATATTGTGATGTGTAAGTGCTAGGCGCATCCCTGTCTTGAATACTGTATTAGTGTCTGGTTGAGTTACTTAAAAAAATACAGTACAATGAGGAAAGTACAGAGAAAGCAACAGGAAAACCCAGAGGTACAGATTGGTCTCTGTTTGAAGGAAGAGTAAACAAAGTAACTTAAACTAACTCATCAGATTTCCAAACATAGAATCATAGAATGGTTTGGGTTGCAAGGGATCTTAAAGACCACCTAGATCCAACCCCCCTGCCATGGGCAGGGACGTCTTCCACTAGACCAGGTTGCTCAAAGCCCCATCCAGCCTGGCCTTGAACACCGTGGGGGCAGCCACAACTTCTCCGGCAACATCTTCCAGTGTCTCACCACCCTCATCATGAAGAATTTCTTCCTAATATCTAATCTAAATCTATCCCCTTTCAGTTTGAAACTGTTACGCCTCGTCCTATCGCTATGTGCCCTTGTGAAAAGTCCCTCTCCAGCTCTCTTATAGGTCCCCTTCAGGCACTGCAAGGCCGCTGTAAGGTCTCCATGGAGCCTTCTCTTCTCCAGGCTGAACAACCCCTGCTCTCTCAGCCTGTCTTCATAGGAGAGGTGCTCCAACCCCCTGATCACTTTTGTGGCCTGCCTCTGGATTTGGTCCAACAGGTCAATGTCTGTTTTGTGGTGGGGACCCCACAACTGGACACAGTATTCCAGGTGATGTCTCACCTGAGTGCAGCAGAGAGGTAGAATCCGCTCCCTCTTCCTGCTGGTCACGCTTCTTCTGATGCAGCCCAGGGTACGTCTGGCCATCTGGGTTGCAAGCGTGCATGGCCAGCTCATGTTGAGCTTCTCATCAACTGACAGCCCCAAGTCCTTCTCTTCAGGGCTGGTCCCAATCCGTTCTCCCTCCAGTCTGTATCTGTGCTTGGGATTGCCCCGACCCATGTGCAGGACCTTGCACTTGGCCTTGTTGAACTTCGTATGGTTCACACAGGCCCACCCTCAAGTCTGTCAAAGTCTCTCTGGGTGGCTTCCATTCCTCCAGCATGTTGACCACACCACACAGCTTGGTGTTGTCAGCAAACTTGTTGAGGATGCACCCAATCCCACTGTCGATGTTGCCGACAGACATGTTAAACAGCACTGGTGCCAATACCATCACTGGTCTCCACTTGGACATCGAGGCACTGACTGCAACTCTTTGAGTGTGACCATCCAGCCGATTCCCTATCCAATGACTGGTACATCTGTCAAGTCCATGTCTTTCCAATTTAGAACATGGTGCAGAACAGTGTCAAATGCTTTGCATGAGTCCAGGTAGATGATGTCAGTTGCTTTTTCCTTGTCCACCAAAGCTGTAACCTCATCACAGAAGGGCACCAAATCTGTCAGGCACGATTTGCCCTTAGTGAAGCCATGTCACCAACTGACCGTCACCAATCTCCNATATTATATACATAAATTAAAAAACAAAGCAGACAGACTTAAGGAGCAGCAGATACTGGACAAAATTACTAGCTGCAGTTTCTAGGTCAGGCAGTAAATAGACTCAGGGGAATATCCTAACTTGTCTGTTTTCTCCCTGTTTCTTTACTGATCATTTAAGCATCTACTGTTGGCCACCAATTTAAGAATAAGCAGTTGTTAAACAGTCTTTGCCTCTCTCTGCAGTATCACATCAGTACTTGGTGCAAATAAAGAATTGGAGCAAGGTTTTTGGAAATACAAGAAACGGTTTCATTAATAGCTGCTTAATGACAGCCCCTGGTGAAGTAGGTGAAAAGTAAAATAAACATGCAGGATAAAGAACTTTTAAACATTAGAGTGGTGAAAATATGGGATGGAACCACTTATTTCTGCCAGACCTTAGAAATAAATAATTTCAGAAGACCAAAAGATGTCAGATGATAGTCAGTTGAGATCTCTAGAAAACAGCACACTATTCATAATGATATTAATCAATATGTAAGTTATTATCTTGAAATCCTTATACGTATGTGAGAGCTGTATGGTAATACGTGGTATTTATATTTACATAAGTAGGTTGCATGAGCAAACACATCACTGGAAAAAATACTAAAGGTTAGGAAGGTATCTGCCTGACAATCTGGTTTCACAACTTTCACAGTACAAGCGAAAAAACCTCAGTGATGTGACACACCCCCAAAGAAAAATATCAGTTCAATAGCATTTCACTGAAATTGTCAAATGTAATTGAATAACACTTGCTTATTTCTTGGAATGTTTCTTTCAAAGCTGGCCTCTCCCCTGTCTTCTCTGGCTGTGCGGCTGCTTAATTCATATCCAAAGTTTCAATCTGTGGGAAGTTCCCTAAGAGACAGAAAGTAAGATTAGTGCGTTATTCATCTTTGATTAAGGTGCACACACCATTGCCCCTCTTGCTCCCATCCCTTCAGAAGTTCTCAGAAATGTATATACTGAGATTAAAGTAGGGTTTTTTTTCCACTTTTCCAAACAGTGGTAGCAGAAAAATATGAAAGACTAAGTTGCCTGTGCTCGGGAGCTCTAGATTTCTTGAACTCTCGTAATTCAAAATATTAATTAAAATCTGTATTAAAAATGCTCAAAATCTTTGCTTTTCAGCATTTTCCTGTGAAACACAGTTTTGATTGTAACATTTAACAGCATTAACCATTTATTTCTCCCTGAAATTTCTTAAGCCCACTTATCTCCAGTTCTTGTGAAAGATACGTTATTTTACATAATATCCCATGCACTTAATAAAAGCATGCTAAATAACTGTAGTCATTCATATACTCAAATTTAACAATCTGTGCAAAAGCTTCTGGCAGCTTAAAACTCAGTGTGTCCACCGCGAGTTGAAACAAACAAAAAAAAGTGAAAATAATAATCATATTATTATAATTATATAAGTCATATAATAAAAAACCTAAAAGCAACTGCTATGCAGATATGCAATTCATTAAGTTAAAAATACAGAAAAACTTTATCTAAGCACTGAAACATCACATTCTGTCAGATTATAAAGTAAACAAGATCTAGATCAGTAATGCAAATTTGAGTTCAGAAATATGTCACTTTGCCCCAGAGTGCATGATATAAGCATCCTTTAAACATACAATTTCTGATCGTTTGATAATATAACAATTAAAAGAAATGCACAAAAATCCTTAACTTACTATTCGTGCTGTACCTCTAAATAGAAGTAAGCAATTTCTTTTAGGTATCATGAATATATAGAATTGATACCTTCTTTCTGTTCACCTATATGCAGCAACAAAATCTAGAGCTGGAACGAAGCCTTGAAAACTCATTTTTATTCCATGTCTTGAATTAACTCTTTAAGAATGTAAATCTTTAAGGACAGATCATCATTTTTTCTTAACATAAATACATAATAATAGCTTTGTTTTAAGGAGAACTGTAGTTTTGGTAGTAATTGTAAAATCAATAACAACTTCAGTTGTGTAATAAATAGAAAATTTATGATACTTTGAAAAAAATTGATTTTTTTTTTATTTCTGAAAGGCAAATAAGATCTGCAGACACCCTGCACACTTTTGAGATTTTAAGTGGCATCTGTCCAAAAAGCTGGCTTCTTTAATTTACATTTTAAGTGTTCATCCAAGTAACAGGCAATGAAGTCAGAATCTGAGCATGTAACAATTTTCTCTTTTTTTTGGACAAGTACAAAGGAGAAGGCTTTCAGGGTCAAACAATTTTCTAAACTATGTATAAAGACTCTGTTCTTTTACACCACATGACGCTAAAATATATGCAGTTTAGATGGGAGGGTGGTGGAATGTGGCTTCCCTTGCTGTCTTCTGTGAAATGACTGTTCTCCAACCTAATTTTCATTGGATGGAGAGATATTCCACGAGTGCACAAAGGGGACAAAGGTTCAACTGTGCATAGCTAGTTTTAGCATACATAACTGCTAAACTAATCAGATTCTGACCTTGAAATTTAACAATAAACTATTTTCAAAGACTTTTTTTTTTTTCAATAAACACAAATAGAGAGATGCTTTCTTCAAGATTAAAAGTCAAGATTCTGGTTTTTCTTTTTTTTTTTTCCTTCCTTGTACTGGACTTACTGTTCCGATAACAGTGATACTGAGAACTAACACGGAGGCAGTGAAGGAAAACGCCATTCCATGACATACTTGAATTCTTAGAGTTCTGAAGTAATCTTTTCCAGTGTTTCAAGTCAGTGAGCTAGATTTGTTGTAATAACCCCATAGTAAAGGCCCACTGGACCATCTGATTAACGGTTCTATTTTGGTGGAAATATTGAGGGGAACACAAGAAAACTTATTCACTGTGTCCCCTTCTATCGTCACTGTAATACCCCGTTACTGAGGAGGTATAAAAGAAGAAGCCTTCAGTTATTTATGTAAAATATCTTCCTGTAGTCGAGCTTGTTGTCTTTGTTTCAAATCGTTCACTCCTTCATATATTCTGCTAGAGGTCTGTCTCTACTATGTTTATTAGAAAAGCTAGAGTACCAAAAAAAGGTACTTGAAGTGGGAACTGTTGGAACAAGCAATGACAAATGAGAAGAAATCTTAAATTTGATTAATAGGGAGACCCATAATGAGATTGATTTTGGTGGAACAAAAGATAGGTCAAAGTATGTGGTATATTAATGTCAAGCTTGAGTTTGAGTTGAAAATATGATAGCTAGGCACACTGGTAAAATTCAGCTGGAATGAGAATGAAACAGACAGCAACTGTTAAGTGGTTTATTAAGCTTGGTATACTAGTTCTCAAAGAAGGTTGGAAGACTTATGCAGGATCCCATTACTGAGACCTAATAGAGGTAAGGCTGGAGTCCGTTTAATGCCTTTGATATCTCCACAGGAATTAATTCTATGTAGTCCCTGGCCTTTGGGTGCCTGTGAGGGCTACTGCTATATGAAGAATGATGAGCCACAAAGCCACAAAAAAAACCCCCACAAAACCACAGTTTGTGTAACAGTATTGCCAGGAGCATGAGTGTAAATGATACAGGATAATAAGTGATTCCCAATTTGTTCACGTTTCATGCTCAGCTGATTTCCTGTAAAAAAGAAAATGTTAGGTAAGACTTTAACATTCTGTGCACACTCTGGGCTCTTGGGGCATACTTATGATGTTCTGTACTTATTCATGTATATATTTATTCTTATCAGAGATTCCTACATTAGCAGGGTAAGTGCATTAGAAGCATGGTAGAAAGGGAAAAAATGAATGAACACTTACGCCTAAGTCAGTCTGCGTAGTAGTTGTTCATCTTTGTCCCATATTGCAGGACTAAATAATAGAGACTAAACAGGATGACTTGCATGTGTCTCAAAGTGATGAGGATTGGTTTTCTCGGTTGTCTGTTTAGCATGATAGTTTCAACAAAGATACTGAATGTCTCTAATAAAGTACTGAAACCACTTATGAAAAGCACTTTTCTAGATCCATTAAGAACCATATAAGGAAATTCTCATGCTATATGTAGCTATAAAATCTGTGAGCACGATTGTTACAGGCCATAGTTCCGATCTTATCTTTAAATGTCTTAGTCTGGTCAAAATCAGCTCTGACACAAATTCTCTGTTTTTTTTAGTATCTCCTGCAAAGATTTTCACATAAATTTCAGAATATAAGTTTGTCAAGGCCTTTAACTTTAGAAATAGTTCTATGCGTTCTTCCAGATTCTTGTTTATCTCCCTTTCTAACATCACTATCCAATATCCTAATATTAGTTCTAATGGGTCACACGTTAACGTGCCACGGTAGCTGGATAACGCAGGACTAGCTCATCAAACCAGTCCAGTTTTGTCTGGAAAAATAAAAATTTTTGTTCATTTGAATAGAAAGTGATTTTTTGGTAATCTGGTTTAAAATTTACCAGAACATTGCAATCAACACAAATCAGGTTGTTACAACGACTGCAGGATGCCAAACTTATCGACAGAGTGCAGATGAAGTGGACGAGATTTATGACTGTGCATAATTGTATGCATACCATATTGTATGCAATCTACCAGACAGATACTGGTATTTACTGTTAAAATGTACCTTAAAATATAAAGTCTGAAATTGATAATTTAACATGGTTTAATATTAAATTTGCAAATAAGTATCTTTCCGCTAATTTCCCTTTCCATGAAACAAAAGGATGCATCCACTATTAAGACTGGCCTTGTCATTTCTTTATATAAAATTTCAATTTATGAAGGTGAAATACATCTAAGGCTACAATATTAAGCTTTTCATAACAAGAAAAATTGGATATAAATAGTATTACCTTCAGCTTTCCGTGCATCTTTATAAAGTTTTGTAGGTTTGTTTGAAATCCATGATTTTTATTTTTCTTAACGCAAACTTCAACAAGGTGCTATTGTTTCATATAGTCACAGAATGGTTCGGGTTGGAAGGGACCTTAAAGATCATGTAGTTCCAACCCTCCTGCCACGGGCAGGGACACCTTTGACTAGACCAGGTTGCTCAAAGCCCCATCCAACATGGCGTTGAACACTGCCAGGGAGGTGGCATCCACAACTTCTCTGGGCAAGCTGCTGCAGTGTCTCACCACCCTTCTCATGAAGATTTTCTTCCTAGTATCTAAACTAAATTTACTCTCTTTCAGTTTAAAACCATTACTGCTCATTCTATCACTGCATGCCCCTGTAAGAAGTCCCTCTCCATCTCTCTTCAGGTACTGGAAAGCTGCTGTAAGGTCTCCCTGGAGACTTCTCTTCTTCAGACTGAACAACCCCAACTCTCTCAGCCTGTCTTCACAGGAGAGGTGATCAGAGTATCACCTCCCTTGACCTGCTGGTCATGTTGCTTTCGATGCAGCCCAGCATACGGCTGGCCTTCTGGGCTGCAGGCGCACACTGTCAGCTCATGTCCAGCTTTTNTTATAAAGTTTTGTAGGTTTGTTTGAAATCCATGATTTTTATTTTTCTTAACGCAAACTTCAACAAGGTGCTATTGTTTCATATAGTCACAGAATGGTTCGGGTTGGAAGGGACCTTAAAGATCATGTAGTTCCAACCCTCCTGCCACGGGCAGGGACACCTTTGACTAGACCAGGTTGCTCAAAGCCCCATCCAACGTGGCGTTGAACACTGCCAGGGAGGTGGCATCCACAACTTCTCTGGGCAAGCTGCTGCAGTGTCTCACCACCCTTCTCATGAAGATTTTCTTCCTAGTATCTAAACTAAATTTACTCTCTTTCAGTTTAAAACCATTACTGCTCATTCTATCACTGCATGCCCCTGTAAGAAGTCCCTCTCCATCTCTCTTCAGGTACTGGAAAGCTGCTGTAAGGTCTCCCTGGAGACTTCTCTTCTTCAGACTGAACAACCCCAACTCTCTCAGCCTGTCTTCACAGGAGAGGTGATCAGAGTATCACCTCCCTTGACCTGCTGGTCATGTTGCTTTCGATGCAGCCCAGCATACGGCTGGCCTTCTGGGCTGCAGGTGCACACTGTCAGCTCATGTCCAGCTTTTCATCAGCCAACACCCTCGATTCCTTCTCGTGGCTGCTCTCAATCCATTGTCCACCCAGCCTGTATTTGTGCTTGGGATCGCCTCTTATTTATGCAAATAAGAATAGTTATTGAACTCCTGAACTCACACTGCACTATGTTGCAATGTTATGAAATATCTGTTAACAATTACTGCAGTGTCTCCTCTGGGATGACAATATTTTTCTCGCTAATCATAAAAATAGCATTGGACGATTATGAAGCAATACATATATACAAAACTGTACCACGAACAGCATTTGAAACAACTATTTCTGAAGGCAAACAACATTCACTAAATGTCATTAATACTAATATAAAAGTATTTACATCATTTCCTGAAGCGTCCTGTGACCTAACAGGTCTTAAAGATGTCATTTGCTGTTTTTGATTCATTGCTAACAAGTAGTAGAATGGTGGTGCATTACCATGGTAGTGCTTTGTCAGTTCAGGTCATCTACAGTATGAGTTGTGGGATTCTGCCACAGAAACGACCAAAAACCCAAACAAATCAAATAAAAGTTTTTCAAATAATCTGCCCTGAATTTTGCACACGATTGCAGTGAATCCTGGGGCAAGATGTAAATATTGGAAATATTTGCTGGAAATATTGGCTGGAAATACTCTTGGAAATAGTTAGCTGGAAATACTCTTACAATGCTGACAATATGCAATAAAGCTTACAAACTATGCATAATTTCAATAACGCAATTAAAAAATGTCTCCAGAATATTGGCAGAAAATACGGTGCTTTGCTTGTATTTTAGACTTCAGTGCTGTTGAGGTAAGAATAGACGTATGCTAGCTATTTTACACTTCTAGGTTGTGAACGGTGCATCACAGGAGACTGTATTTAAAAGAAAAAGCTGATGAAGGTGTCATTGGTTATCATCTTTTTTCCTTCATTTGAGAAAGAGTGTTGAATTTTTCACCACTGCTTCTCTATTATGTCCTGTCTTTCTGAGGCTTTTAATGGTTTCCTCACTGAAGCTCTCGTATGAGTACTGAATAATGATAAGAAATACTCAGTTCAGCACAACAAATTGATACTGTGATCTGAAATACCAGTACCTTTTCTTTTCTTTTTGCTGTTGTGCCAGATGGATTACACTATTTCTACTATATTTATTCAAGTTCACAAATGGAATATCAGTATTGTAAACTTCTATTATATGACTTGTGCCAAAGTAATATTGCCATCTGTCACTAAACTTTTACATTTTATTTTGACAGGAACAGACCTGTAAACATGTTTATGTGGTGGTCAGCTGTTTTACTTCTCGGATGCATTTTATTCGGAGCAGATGGATGGCCAGCCAAGGAAGGACACGACTTCAGGCCCTATCAGCCCCTAGTAAGATTACGCCATAAGGTACAGATTATTCTCTAGCACTTCTGGCTTTTCTTCCATAATCAAGGAATAAATTACACACAAGCCTTGTCTTGTTTGTGTTTATTGGAGTAATGTTCAGAACTTAACTTTTTCATTAACAACACCTGTAAAATATAGACTTGATTTGACAAGTAAACAGGAGCTGTTTTGATTTGAAAGCCCAGAAATCTTTCAAAGATAGCGAGCTAAGCTCTGTTCTAGTTTCACAAACTAGAGATTATGTGTATTAACAGAAACTGAGAGACAGACACAGCTGAGGTTGTATCTTAAAGCAACTGTCAACATCTGCTTAAGGTAACAACTTGTCCCAGTCCTCACTGAATTTCAGACCAAGCAGTGACCAGGGGAACTGCCTATCAAAGCAACATGATGTTGAAGTTAACTGGTCAAGAAAAACCTTGTCTGCACAAGGTAGATGTTCACAGCGCTCACTAAATTTAGGAGTTTTGAACCTTGGCATAATGCAGATGTTTCCTGAGATACTGGGTTTCATGGCTTCAAGCACTTTATGATGTCATTCAAATTTTGCCCACCTTCCGCACCTTTGTCCTGAATCCAGGACTTCCAAAACAGTTCTCAGTTAACAAATCCTGCTCCTCTCCTGGTAGCTAGAAGGGAGACTGCTGTAGTGGTTCTGTAACACAAGACACACAGCTGTAATATCTCCATGGGCTGTCTGAAGCTAACATACAGCTGATCAACTTCTTACTTTCTTCTTGGCATGGTAGTCATGGGATCAGCATCTGAGGAGCCCTAAGGCCTACAATCAGGACAACAGAGATGATACAAAAATCTGAGTGCTTCAACTAGAAAGATAAAGGGGAATTTATTTGACTTAGATGTTAGTCCAACCAGAGCAACTCCTAATGTTAGACTGCAGGGAAAAACAATCCTGTTGGTACTTAGATTTTATCTTGGAAAAATAATTGTGCTCATGTTGAGAACAGGCATTCAGATCATAAAGGTTTTGTTGTTCTGCAAAGAATTATGAACAAATTCAGCTCTTCACGCACAGAAATTAGAAGTAGGCATTTGGTCTGAATGCATGATAGTCTGAACACATAAGAAAAACATGCATAAGGAAAAAAACTATAAATAGGGAAAAATTTTATGCATAAGAAAGCACTTTTTTTACTGTGAGAGTAACTGAGCACTGAAACAGATTGCACAGAGAGCTTGTGGAGTCTCCATCCTTGGAGGTATTCAAAAGCCATCTGGACATGATCCTGGGCAACCTACTGTAGGTGACAGTGTTTGAATAGGGAGGTTAGACAAGGTGACATCCAGAGGCCCTTTCCTACCTCAACCATTCAGTGATTCATTATAATACAGAATTAATAATTACGTATAATAAAATATAATTAACTTATTTTTTACGTGTATCTAATATTTTACATGTATCTAATCGACCCAATAGTTGTGGGATTTTCCTGATGAAACTTAAAAAGGTTTAAAGAGAGTTTTAGAAAAAACTTTTTAGAAAAACGTTTTAGAAAATACTTTACAATGTATTTTTTAAAAAGTATTTACAAAATCTTTTAAAAAAGATTCACAAAATGTTTTTATAAAATCTAAATGTCATGATAGCGAAAAAGATACGATATTCCTTAATCCACTGCTTTAATAGATTGATAGTAAAATGTGTGGTGAAGTAAGCTGAGAAATTCTGAATGTTTTAATAACAAGTATTTGTAGCACAAATTTGGTTGATAGATTGTTCAAAACCTTTTGAAGTAATTTCACTTAAGAAAACATTGATATTATCTACCTTTGTACTGTCCCTTAGCTTCCCCCTCCAACTTCCAAACCCCCCTCTACATCTTCAATAGCTAATGAAGCAACCTCTCTTGAATGATATTTATAATTTTCCTACAACAAATAATCCAACTTTCATAACTTGATGCAGTTGAAATGTTCGATCTGTTTCAGAGGACTAATAATACATATCAGGTTTTATTAACTGTTTTATAAATGATTTACCCACATCTTCACCCCACTGTTCTCATACAAGGCTACTTAGCCTGTAGCTTTTTATTAATTTTCAGGCCCAGGAATTATGTAGTTTAGTTGTTTGGTAACTCTATGTTGGGTTGTGGTTCAGAGCTGCGGGGTTGCTTACATCCTGGTTTGCAGAGGAAAGCAAGCCGTGCAGGTAGATTACTAGGAAGTCCCAGCACATTTTGCCGGGTATGTCACCTGTCCCTTTGTGGAGCTCTAAAAAGTTACCTAAAGGTCCAGTGTAGACATTAGAGAACCTTCCAGTTAAGATAATACCTTCATGAGTTTTCAGGTTTCTGTGTGTACCTATGTTGCCTTCAAATAAGGACTATGAACACACATATTTCCAGTAACAGAATATTCAAACATGTCATTTTCTTCCTCCACTGGTGGCATTGTCTGTGTTCTTGATTTCCGTAGATTTTTGTGGATTTCTTTTAGATTACTTATAATAGATTGAATATGAGGACAGATACTTTAACAACTATATAGTGATATCTCATGCTGCTTTGGATAGAATGGAATGTGTAGCTGATTTAATTCTTATGCCACAGTTGTATGGAACTCGTATTCTTCTTCAGTAGTGGAAATAACTAGGAGAATTGGTATTATTAATAGAAATTTTCAGTGCTGCAATGTGTGAGAGCCTGCATCCAGTTTTTCCTTAGAAGATAATTGTGCTGCCTTTAATCAACCAGCATTTTTACTGGCAGTTGAAACCACTATTTTTCAGTCTCTGATACTACATCTTTTTTGTAAAAACTGTGCAGAAAATAATACTAAAATATGCTTTAAGTATGTGTATAACTAACTTCTGAGTCTGCCCTGCAATGTTTCCTTGGCTAATGTCAGAGCAGTCTGACAATATGTGAATTTGCTGTGTTTTGACACTAACCAAAAGTTAGACCTAGTGCTGTAATATTGCCGATTTCTGAACTTTGCTTTTTATGTCCTTTAAATATCCAGCAATTTCTTACTGTGTAGAAATGTATTTTTGTGTGTTTAACTTGATCTGTAGAAATTAACAGACTATTTAACAGACTTTCTATATTTATCATATGCTGTATTAATGAAAAGTTTCCACTTTGGTTTTCTAATTTTGTTATACCTTAGTTCAAACTGCTCTAGCACTACAGTGAAATTTTTAATATCTAGTACCTAAGATGAGCTGCTGACTTTCAAGTATTAGGTTTATTTTTCTGGAAAATTTCTAACAAAAGATCTGCAATGATTTATAAAATATAGGTCTAAGAACTTGCAGCCATTCACGCCTAAATTATAATTATGGCCCAAACTATAATTATAATAATGTTCATTATCATGGCCACGAAGATCAAATGTTTGACTGCATCATTTATATATGAAATAGTCGAAATGAGGAAGAGATGAGTTGGCTTGAACTAGAATAGAGAAAGAATATTACAAAGCACTCCTGAAAATTCTATTTTCAGTCCCCTTCCCTTGTTAAATTGTCGTGGCTTACGCTTACATGGTTATGCTGAAAAATACTAGGCTATGTCTGACTAGCATGTGAATTTGTTATGCCAGTTAATTCTTGGTTCTTCCTTTGTCAAAACACTGGAAAAGTCTGTAAGGGACTTTCTGTTTGGGAGTCATCTTGTGTTGCTGCTGAAGTATTGCAAGCAATTTGTTAATACCTAGGTTCCCACCTCAAATCATTAGGAAGTATTTCTAGTATCCTAATGAATTTTCTTCTTGTAATTTGCATGGCTCTGACAGAGAGCAATGCTTAAGCCATGCCTTCAGCAAAAAGGTGTATGCCCTGAGATTTCCGGGTATGAACAGGAAGGTGGCAGCCAACAGAACACTGGCTGTCAGAGACTAAGAAGCATGGAATATAGTCCGCACGTTTGTACGTCTATTCCAGAGCATGCCAAGTCTGCGTATCTAACACATGCACGTACAACTGTCCTCTGCAAGCCACGGGAATCACACGGTTTAGCAGTGCCTCATTGTGAGTAATATTATTATGGATAGGGACTTGTTTGGCTGTGTTCTCAAGGGAAAATCAGTGAAGATGGCTAATTTAGTCATCGTCACGTGGATACCTTTTACTTAGGCCCAATTCTGACCTTACGGGGTTAAGACCATCACAGGCATTGTACTCAGGGCTGTAATGCCTAACCAGGAGCAAGCTCAGGCTAGAGGGCGGGGGTAAGAGGAGCAGTGGGCGGGGGAATCTGGGTAAAGGGGAGAGGGAAGAATTCAGGAAATTTGGAATTTGGCCTGGGCAGGAGCTTCAATCAGGAAAGAGCTTTCTGTCCAACTGAGCAGGTGGGTGCAGAGGGTACCGCGAAGGGGACATGCTTTGTTTTTAACAGCTTTCGTGGGCTACTGCTTATAACAACTGATTTTGCCGTATTGATTCAAACTGTTTCCAGCCTTGCATTTGTTTTGTCTTGTTTTACCAACGGGCTAATGGGATCTGAGTGAGATGCACAGCAGTCGCTGTTGTCTGTGGTATTTCTCCAGACTAAAATATTTCTTTTATCTTCCTGTGAAAAACCTGCCTCTTTCCCTTTTTCTGTCTCCCTTCCTTCTTGCTGTTGCATTTTGCTGTTCAGTTTGGCAGTTCAACTCTGATTCTCATTAATTTAGGCCTCGGGATTAAGTCAGTTTAGAGGTATTTAGGTTAGATTAGAGGTAGGTTCAGTTTAGAGATGTTTAGGCAATAATGACTTTGGCTGAATGAAACAAAGCAAGCAAAAAACATATAGTGGCATAAGCATGTCCTCCCAGTTTATTAAAGACAAATTTGGATGTATGAGCACAAAGCATAGAATACATGTTCTGCAGGTAGGTTTTGGCCCAAAGGTTATGAAACATTTTCCTTCAGCTGTAGCACATTCTGTGTTACAATGAAATACCTGTAAAATACAAACAGGCTGAGCCTTCAGTGATTTTACATTCATTTAGGGTATCATAGCCAAGAAAGAAATGCACAGAAAGTAGTACTTCGGGATTCAAAAATAGCCTGAGCTTTCCTTGTGTGGTCTGGCCTCCAAAAAACGTGAGGGTCATAGTTCTACATGTTTATTGGGAAAGTCTTTGCCTACAGGATCTGAGAAGTCATAAAATTTGATCCTCTGAAATCCTCTGTCCTAGAGAGAGAGAGAGAGAGAGAGAGAGAGTAAAAAAAAAAAATCCATTGCAGTAAGATGCAGCAGTGAGTTCTGAGGATTAAGAACAGAGCTTTTCCTGAGCATGTCAATGCTGCTCTCAGCTCTAAGGTAACAAGAGAATTTTCTTCCTTCTGAGGCTCCCTGAACACGTTATCTATGTCCTATGCAAATTCCAGGATTTCATTTAAGTAACAAGACTTGCTTTTTCTCTGCCTTTCCCCCCCACCCCACCCCCAGTCCTTAATCATTTAGTCAAGAAGTCTTATGAAACTCCTTTTTTTTTTTTTGCTTTTGCTTTTCTCAGGGAGAAGGGGTATGTTCTGCATTCTAATCTGCTTTTTCCTGTGGGCAGTAGCATTCAAAAGGCATGGCTAATTTTTTTAAGTCCCATTACAATAATTGTATATTAATAAGCTGATATCAATTAAACATGTTCTTTTTACTATCTCTCGATACATGCTCAAAGAATTTTTTGAAAAAGTCTTAGGGAAGTTGCTGCAAAATCTCTCTGTAAAGTTTCTTCTGTAGTCCTTCCAACTAGTAATTCATTTTGGGGGCAAAAGGGTATGTCAGAGTCTGGAATTAAGGCAAGTACAAAGGTTTTTTTTCAGGCTGCCTGCTGATGCTTCCGTTGCTAACTCATTAGCAACACCTAGCTATAAACATGTAGTCACGAAGTCTATGGGGCTAGTGAGGGAGAAAAGGTGCGTCTTTACCATTGCACTGAACCTCTTGTTGTACCTCTCTTTTGTGTTCCTGTTACTGAAAATCACTGCTGTGGAAAAGATTAATCACACTCAATTATTTTAAGGGATGACAAGATTCACATGTATTATCTAGCTTTTGATTAACATCGCCTTTTTAATTTCATGTGTCATCTTTGCAACAAAGAATAAAATATGAAGTAGTGGTATATGGAGGTAATGTAATTATCTTCTACAGTACTCAGCTTGGCCTTCTCACATTGCCTTCTAGAAAGAAGATTTCCAGTTAGCCTCTGAATAGATAAGACAATGGGTTTTGGGTCTTTCTGGTGTTATGGGAGTTGATGCAAACACAATCTATATCGGCTATCATTTCAGATTCTTGATGAGTGTATTTTTTCATATTCTATTACAATGGCAAATCATCACCTCAAATTGCAATCATAGTAGTAACAAAACAAAGCTAGAAGAGATTTGTTTTATATATTACCTGGGATGCTTTGCTCCTGCTCAAATTTGTGCAATTTGGATTTCTAGAATCATGAAAGAAGCCAGATACTTGAAGTGTGTGTTGCTACATTAAGTTTATGAGATCTTTTCCATGTCTTCCTTGCTGTCTCCCATTCTTCAGGTCCTCAAGACTACTCTGTATATAATTCAGTCACTTCTAATTTTTTTCTGTTAGCCAAATGTTTCATTTCATTCTTTTCTACCATTTTTTTCTCCAGTCTTTTTCCTAAGGATTTAATACTTATTTTCATTATGTAGAAGATGAAGACTTTTGTTCTCCTTACTAACCTTTATTATGTTGGTTCGTTAAAATGAAAGTCATGTCCTGTAGCATACACGGTGCTTTTAATGTGAAAAATAATAAGAAAAAATCAATATGCAAATGTTATTAAATAATGAACGTGGTATATATTAGCTTTATTGGTGTGCAGACAAAATGGGATGTACCCCAGCCTCATTTTTTAACTAAATAATGATCCACTTATTTTATGGTTCATTGTTAACCTTTCTGATTCTAATTAGCTATTTAAATTCTGTTTTTAAATGGAAATAATTATGTACTTTAAACATTTGTTTTAAACTCCAGTATACTTTGCATCTATACAGTGATATATTCCCAACTGAGTAAATACAGCATGGATGTATAGGAATAGTGTTTTGTAAGAAAACTGTTAATTACATTGGGCTTGAGTATAAAATTACAATATTTGTGTACAATTAGATTCCTTTTAAATTTGCTCCAATTAGATTGACTAAATATTAGATCTTATATCCATGTCTTTTCTCAATATCTATATTTTAAAACATCCTTAAGACTTTCAGTCCTATACTTCGGGTAGTAGAAAAACAAGTTCAGAAAAAATTAATCTCACTAGGAAAATATCTCACTAGTTTTAAATCTTTCTTCTTCATTGATTAGTTTGTCCTAGTTATTTTTTCAGTAGTAACTTTGAACTGTGATAATTCTACTGAGAATATGATGTGCAGCGCTGATACATTTTGGATAAAACCACATTTGATGAAATACTGCTCTACCTTTTTGCTTTTACAGTCTCAACTGTCCCGATCTCATGTTACCAAGATGTCAGGTTAAATAACCCATCTGTATTTCATGTGAACCATGGCTTTTGTTATCTTGCAGTAAAAGTACTTGCTATTACAATATGTAAGCTATTTCTGTAGCATTTATTTTCGTGATCGGCTTGTTTTTTCATTTGAAAACTGCACGTTAAGAAACATAGATCTATGCTTAGTTTAGGTATATATTATTTAGTTTTCTTCAGCAACCTTTCCTTTTGAAAGTTTTGTAACTGGAAAACACAGTCTGTGACTTTATTTCGATTGTTTAAGAAGGAAAGTATCAGTAAGGAAGTCTCACAGATTTCTGTCCTTTTACCTTGTGGACCTTTGTTACTGAAGTAGTCTCCCACTTACCTTAAAATCCCTCCGGTTCTGTGTAGGGTGACTCTGCATAGATTACAACAGTTGTCATGGCATCTTATTTTCACTCTTCCTCTTTTATGTTTGCTGGTGGGATCACACGAGCAGTCCAGCTCAGGGCATTCCATTTGTTTCTGATAACTAATTCTGTGGTAAGTCTAACCAGACAAGAGCACTACATCCATCAGTATGCTCAAATCCCTTCAAACTGAAGCTACAGGATTGTGACATATTTCAGTTTCAGATTTATTTTTCATAAATACATAAATAAAACAAACAGCAGCAACAACAACAACAAAAATAACACCAGCCCAGCAAAACAAAACAACCTGACCCCACCCTTGCCCTCTTCAAAACACTGGTTTTATTTGCCTTTCAAATAATGGGGCTAAATGTTAAGAAGCCCATTGAAAATGTTAAAAGTTTTGGTAGCTCTGCTGAAGCTTGACACACAAAGAAAATGGGAAGTCTAATAACAGCTTAATTAAAAGATGTCTTAATTATGTCTGGTTTGACTGTTATGCATTGATATGACTATGCTTAAATGCTTCTAAGAACATAAAAGTTTAAAGCCTAAAGCATGAAAGTTAAACCAAAGATCTCCCAAACTTTAATAATTAAGAAATGTTACTATTTGGCCTTGTTGAGAGTGATCCAAGAGCCATGTCTTTTTAGCTCTTTGTCATTTTCTTTTCATCTAACTGTGCTACGTTCATACTGTTCACATAAATGAACGTGTAATGTGTGAACAATGCAATGTACGAACAGTACATTTATACGAACTAAGTATAATAGCAATACATATGTATTTATCATTGCATGATATTAATGACATCTGCTTATTGTTCATTGTTAATTCTATCAAATAACTTTTTGCAATGAATTCCTCAAGTCATTGCATTGTAACAAAACATTAATTTGAAATAAGAAAATTTCTAACAAGCTTATTTCTTCTGTCCCCTCTTCCCATGAAAAAAAATTTAAAAATTTAAATTAATTAAAATTAAAATTAATTAACAATTTTAAAATATCAGTCATTTTTTTAAATGTATAAACTATAACTCTGAGTATGTAACCTGGAATAAACAGCCTATAATTCAAGTGTAATTTCTGAGGAGAAGTAAGTTCTATCACTGTCCTGAGGTAGGAGCACAATCTTCCATTCTCTAGAGTGGTTCACGGAAATGCTACTAATTTCTGTTACTCTTACCTGAGGATTATACTCATACATCAATGCAAGTAATACAGAATTATTATCACTTTATCTTAGTAGAATTTATTGAACTTTGTTGGTACATCTAACGTTATTTGGTGTTACATCTGATATAACAATTCTACTGGATAAAAAAGTACATTAAAATTAATAGCAACTGGTGTATTACAATGAGCTGATCATAAAAATTGTGAAAGACTAATCGTATTGCAATTAATAGTTTGTGGGGTTCTCTTTAAAGGTCTGAGAAGCCATTGCATTAGCCTGTCTGACTTTCCGTATAAAGGTCTCCCATTTATTTCTGTATTCTTTCATTCCTCCTGTAGTTGGGGCATGATTAAAGCATGCCTTTCAAAAAAATTACTGAGTCCTCAAATTCTTTCTATACTTTAATACTTTCAAATTATTTCTCTTAATGGTTTATTGTTAACAATCAGTAAGGAACAAAGTTTATCATTTGGATATATTTGTCTTATTCTTCCAATGACTGCTTCCTGATATCTACTCCATCACTAGATAGAATGCAATGAAAGTCTTTGGTTTGGTACAAGGAAAGGTATGCAAGACATTATTCATAGTTTATTATTAAAAACAAACCCTATTTTTGTTGTGTCTACTAGTATCAGTCTAGGGGAGGGAAGAAAAATAGATGTCTTGTATCTATCTATCTATCTGAGAAGAAGGAAATATAATTTAAAAATACACTATTATCAATTAGGTTAGAACTTCAGATATTTACTGAATTGTTATTTTGGGTCTCTGCATTTTTTTTTTTAAAGCTACTTGCTTCCAACATGAACTCCAAGATAAAAATAACTAAGAGCTTTACAATACACTGTCTACTTCACAGTAGGGAGACTGCAACCAATTGTTGGTGTATCTGTAGTGTACATAGCTTTACTTCATGATTCATTTTGAGTGTTAGTTGAAATTCAACAATCAAATACTGAGCTAATCTTGAATTTTCTAAGATACAACAGAAAAAAAAAAAATCTTGATTTTTCTTTCTAGTTTCCTAAATGTCATATGGTGGGTAATATTGTATAACCTTTCATCAAGCCTATGGTTAAAATGAATGTATTCCTCAAATATATAGTTGAACACTTTACAAAAGGGCAGATGCAGCTGATTAATATTAATATCATGAATTTCTCTTTTCCTTTGCAACACTACCTTTTCTGCCTTTGTAAGATGAATGGTAGAAACAAAATATTATTCCTAGAAATTTCTCAGTATATTGGTTTTAATCAATACTGGTAGTTATATACAATTTTACCCATAATTATGTCCTAGCACAGACTAAATATTACTTGCATTCCTGGATTATAAAAAGGTAATTGATGTTGATGCTCTCATGTCTATACTCTGTCATTCTTCCTGCAGATTTTCTTTTATCTCGACCAAAATTTGCAAAGAGGAAAGATAAGATCTGAATAAGCCTCAGACAGGCTGAACAATGAAATGCAACACACATTATGTGGCTTTTAGAAAATTACACTTCAGAAAATTACACTTAAAAACCATCTCTGAATTTTATTTTTTTTTAATACCAAAAACTCAAAAATGAATAGAGGGTTTAGGCAAATTACTCCCATTAATGTCAATGGGAATTGTTCAGCTAAGATCCATCTGTACTGGGGTGGGTTTTTTTTAAAAAATAACACTATTTTGTCAGCAAATATAATACTTTTCAGTAAATGTGAGGGTATCTGTAGTTTTAGGAGCTCACATGAGGGGGAAGATAATAGAATACCCATTAAATACAGTCCCTTGGAATTTCCAGTGATAATTCAGTATGCTAAAATATTGCCTCTTGGAGATCTCTTTGCCCCTTCTTTGTCTACTCAAATCTGGAGTGTCCTCAGATAATTTAAAAAAAAAATATGCTGAATATGATTAGCTTACGAGCTATATGAGATAAGTATATTCCTCTACAGGACCTTATCAACTGTGCTGTGTTATCTCATTTCTTTCTTGGTAGGATGGAAGAAAGTTCATCTTATGCTGTCCATACATGGGAAAGTAATTCTATACTGAATGTCTGAGCATTTAAATTTTAATGCAAAATATGCACAAATAGCAGTAATCTACTTCTGTATAGTCAAAATTTGGAAAACTGGACCTTCTCTGCTTCAAAAATGAAGAAAAGACCACATTTGGCCTTTGCCTACTGTTTTATTGGGCCTGTAGAATCCTTAGGAATCCTCTTGGACAAGATCTTACATCAGAAATAAAAATACAATTGAAAACTTTACAATCTTACTAAAAAGCAATGATTTGGTGAAATTAGAATCCTTGAATTTAAAGGTAAGACAAAAATCAAAACTACTTATCAGCTTCTTTTGAACTGCATAGTAATCAGGGCATATAGGCCTAACTCTGGGGTGCTGATTTCCCTTGGGAGCTATCTTCAGCCGGCTGCACGCAGGTCTTTGTACAATCAGCAGCAGCTTTAAGAAACATGTCCACGTGTATCATAAACAATCCTAGCAGAAGAATTGTTGCTTTTAAAATGCATTAAACTTTCTCCCTCTGCCTATTTTAGAGAAGAAATATAAATTTGGAGAATGTAATCGGGTTTCCAGAAATCTGTTTGCTGTATGCAGTGTTACTGTGACATTAGCACGAAGGTACTTCAGTGCAGTTGGTAATGAATAACGTTAGGAGTTAGACTAACTTTAGGCCAGAGCAATTGTTTCACTTTGAGGATGAAGGCTTTGTCTGCTCTGCTTTACATGGTCCAAGGCTTTCTTTAAGGCTAGTACCTGCCCTACCAACACACTTAGGTGATTTGTTTCAGTGCATGGTCAGACAAGCCTAAATTGAAAAACTGTGTAACCTTTGCGTAGAACTTTTGTGGACGGAAAGTGGACAGAAGAAAGTGCATGCTTTGTTGAAGCCTGGTCCGGAGATAGTTTTCCTTAAAATTACATAGGCATAGTCAAGGTGATGTGGAACTCTTGCATATCTTTATTTCTTCTCTGCTTCCCCTTTGCTTTGAGGGGTTATAATTTACTGCATGCGAAGAGAAACAACTGCTTTATACTCCCCTTCCTGCATCTGCCATGATTGTTGTTCATATTCCTCGGGGATCTAAATCAGCAAACCAAGAAACAAATCAGATTTCACAGTTCCCTCACCTCCACCTCTGTGGATGGTTTTTTTGTTTGTTCGTTTTGCTTTTAATGAAACAAATCTTTTACTCTTGTATCTAGGCTTCCCAAATACTGTTGGGTCCCTTTCATAAGGGTTCTTGAATTCAAAACTTCATGAAATTCTCTGCAGAGGCCTCTGAGGCTTGCTCCAAGATGGTAATATCTAGTAATATCTAATCCTGGGAATGTAATTAATTCTGAAATTTTCAACATATTTATATTTTTCCTAATTTCTACCTAGCCACCTTGCTCCACATCTTGTTTCCTTCACAAAATCTTACGTTCATGTGATGCGTTAATTGATACAAGAACAATCTGTGGCATGTTATTTTTCCAGAATTTTCAGCCATAAATGGTGGCAATCTCTAACGAGACAGATGTGTATGCATAATACCTGTGCAAGAATTCTGGTGCAAACATTAAATTACAAAGCTCTCTGTAGTAAATAGCGTTCTGACAAGAACAACAGGAAAATGGATCACTTTTTGCTCATTCTTACTGTAGTAAGCAAGGTCTTGCTTACTGCTATTTAACAGAATAGCTTTACAATGTAAATGTTGTTGCTTCTGCTTTGCATGCATTTTTAGTTTAAATTGCAATTGTACTGCAGTTGCTGAGAGTCTGATGAAGTCTGATTCTGTGAAACTTTTTTGAAATGTGGATGTTCAGCATAATGTCATTGATCAAATTTGTTCTGGGAATAGTTTACCAAATTGGTCTCTATGCTGTGACCATGCTACTATTTCATCCATGAATAAAAAGTTCCCGTATGTGTATAATTCAGATTGCTTGTAATTGAAGGTGTTGTATTAATATAAGCTAATATGTTGTTGTTTAACTACCATGGCTTGTAAATGTTTTAACAACATGGTAGAAATAATTGTCTTGGTATCTCTCTCAATGAAATATTATCTTTAATAACAATTATTCCTTTAATTTATATTTTTAAGTTACTATATAGTAACAAAGTACCCCCACTGCAGAATGAACATTAAAGGTAATGAATACAAAACAGGTTTTCTGCATTTTAACTACATTTTATGATATGACTAATGATACATTTTAATTGTAAAATGTTAATCAAGCAAATAAGTTTGCACTCCTTTCATCTGTAATTTCTGTAATTAGTGCTTTATGTTTATTAAATTATTTTAATTTTTGTCACACATCAAGGACAATCTACCATATGTTTTAGACTAATTAGCACTTTGTTTATTTTAAGAATTCCATTAATTCAGCAGCTATTTTTTAAATACAGACAGCATGGAAAAGGAGACTTTGCCTGAGTTTTCAAGAAAGAAATAAGGCTCCTCTTCTTTATCACTAGCTCACTCTGGCAGACACATACCCAGATCCTCAGCAAATGATTCAGGCAAGAGATGAGTGAGGTTCTGGATGCAATACAACTGTGTAGTTTGTCTTTTAAAAACACATAATTAAGTGGGAGTCAATACGCTTCTATGTGCAACATCCTTTGTTTATAAATACCAACACCTCTCCTTTCAAAATGGGAAAACCAAACAACTCCATGATACATACTTAAATGGGGCTAAGAAACTAGCTTTACTGTTTCTAAAATGGCTGGTGGATTTTGTTGGTTGTAGAATATTATCTACCTTTAGAGATCAGCTCTGGTCTTTTTTTATAAATAGCTGTGTACCCACTGTACATTAAGAGTCCCTTTGACCATCTTGCTCTACTCTTCTTATTGCTAATATGAAGCCCTTTTTTGAAATAGAATTTGATACTATGCCAACATTATTTACCAAACATGTCGTTTCTAAACAATGATGATGTCAAAATGTTAGGATGTTTTAAGAGATATCGATACTATTTGTGTGTTAAGGCAAAGAGAAAATAGCATCAGAAAGGGAGATCTTTATACCTTGCAAGAGCACTTGATGTATATTTAAATCAGGGGTTTTAGAGAGCCTAGTTTGATATATATTGCAAACAGTTTATAAATTCTGATTTGCCAGAATAGCAATTTGTGTGGTCAGCCATCCATGGTATTTTTTAGATCACAAACACAGCAGAAAATTTGACATTTTCTCCACTTTTATCCACTGTGGTTTGAAAAGTTTACATTGAATTCATTCTGTTGGACACACAAGAAGGGTGTCTTTATAGTGCTGATATGTTCTGCATTGATACATTTCGTCAGGCTGATGCAATGTGAGGCAACACAAAATCATACAAAGCCATGCAACTTGTCTGCTTAATCTGGCTGGAGACCGTTAAATTCAAAAGTATTTTGCTATACTAGAGCACGTAAGAAATCCTGGGATGCAAGATGATTTGTTCTGCTTACAGATGACTCGTATGAATAGATAACGTTGTTCATTTAATAATTCCAGTGTTATTGAGAGAGTAAATATATGTAATTTCTTTGATTGTTAACAAGTGAGGTGAAAATATTTTGTTTACATACCATAATGCAACAGAGGAGAAAAACAGCAGAAATGTGTGTAAAAGAAGGTCTGTTAACTCCTCCACACCACACTGTTTGAATTAGTGTGTTTTACTTAATACAGTGACATTTGCATGTTAACATGCTTTCTAATAGCATATAGGTAGAAGTTTTTTATTTTCAGGCCAACTAGCATTAAAACCCTAGCGTGCTGCACAAATGCAAGTGGAAACGTCTGTCATGATGAACAATTGTTTGTTTACCCCTCTCTTGTTCCAGGACTTTGAGAGGTTTATTTATTTGTTTGTTTATTTGCCATCAGGAAGAGCAGTTCCTATTTCCCTGAGCGTCTGAACTTAAGTTTTCCTTACTACAGGTATAACATAAGTCATCGCTTCTTAGTGGTTTTCTACACAAATTAATTCACACACTCAATCTATTAATAATAAGGAAGAATCTGTTTTTATGCACCTTCAGTATGAATTTTTCTGTATTTTTTACCTCTGCGTTTTCAGTTGGGAAGTCTAATATTATGGCAGGCTTTCGTAGGCAGGAGGTTGATTTCACAGTTCAAGAGATGTTACACTCAGGCTAATCACTGGTTAATCTTGAAATAACTTGAGGCGTACAGACTTCTCTTTCTATGTGGATGCACTTTGCTGCTACCAAGGGTCTTGCTGGCACAAGGCATAATCACACCGAGGCTGGTCCATGATCTGCTAGCAAAGTTTTTTCTTAGTAGATTGAATTGCAGCTTAAAATTAAAATTAGTCTTTTGACAAAGTTAAGGAGTGCAAAGCTGCTCACAAATCTTCACCTGAAATTAAAGAAAATAAAAGTATTAAGAAAAATAAGGTCTTTAAAGAAAATAAAAGATATTTTCAGCAAATGCCTTCTTCCCTTGAATTTTTTTTTTTGGAGTCACTGAAATCTTAACATATTCCATATTAAAAAAATACTTTTTTTTTTTAAATTTTAAAATTTCATCTTCATCTTTGTTGCTCCTCTCCTAACTATGCTGAGCATGCTTCACTCTGTTCTACCTGAAACGCATTTCTCATCCTTTTTAGTGTTACTCTTCTCCTTTGATACCAAGATTTGATTTTTAAGATCGCTTTCCTGCAAGGCTACTCTGATCTAGTAATCAATGCTGGATTAAGTCTTCAGAATCTGCTTATTGTAGTGTAAGCAGCAAACATTACAGGCTTTGCAGCTTTGTCGGAAAAAAATTCCGTTATTCTAATTGCAAACTAAAGGAAGGGAAAAAAGACTAGTGAGCTTTGTGGGACTAAACTGTTTCGGAAGCCTGTAAGTCACAGTATCTGAATGCTAACATAACTTGGCTACATCTTGACTTTAAATCCCCACCTTTTTTTTTTTTTTTTAAAGCAATAAGCACAGAGTGCTTATCATGAATAAGATTCCACTGAGTTTACACTGGCCTGTTAAAGTCTAAGTTTCACTCTCTAACCTCTAAAGAGATATAAAATAAAAATAAAAATAAATTCTCCTTTGTGAAGACTAGAAGAAAGTACTAGATAGCAAATGTGAACTGTAGTTTAATAAGAAATGTCAAAGGAGTTAAGCAATACTCAAACTATTGGTTTAGTTTTAGTACAGCATGAAAATGAGATCAGCATGAAAATC
>VZSC01008932.1:465888-488284 GCA_013398225.1 Steatornis caripensis
GAAAATGAGAACAGCATGAAAATCTGAGCTTTAGAGTTACTTGTAAATTCAGCCTGTCACATCATATCCTATATTTCAGGAAATACTGTTCATTGTATTTGGGAAGAATTAAGCATGTATATGAAAACGCTTTGCAATCTAGTACACCATATTTTATGGTTAACAAAGGCAGAAGTAGTTTTTTTTCCTTTTTTTTTTTTTTAATATCTGACCAATACATTTAATGTAGTCATGGAGAAATTTGAAAATGTGCTTTCCAGATAGGTACAGGTTTTGACACACTACTTCGCTTTGTAACAACAAGAAAAAAGTAATTGACTTAGTTTTGTAAAACCAAGTTTCAGGAAACAACACAAATATTGCCTCACCACCCATATTATTTTCCAAAATTAGAAAAGTTGAAACAATATGTTTTAGTTGTTTGTAGATTAGATGGCCTCATTTAAGGTAATGGTAGCTAAACATTGCTATGTCCCTGTGAATTATAAAATATTTTCATATTATTGATTATAGCTTTATTCTTTTCATCAGTTTCGTATCTCCTTGGTAGAGCTTAAACAGCTATGTGAGTGCACAGAATTAGTTTTAGGTGTTATTTTTCTGTATTACTCAGACAAAGATAGGTGATAAGTCTTATTCTGAAATTATTTGCATGGTAACTGGGAAAAATGCAATCATAGGGTATACTATTAAAAGATATATGTATTGGTGTAGACATTAACTTCTTTCCATAGATTTATGTAAACAATCTGAACATATTTAAGAGTAAATGAACCTGATACAAGCACCATAATGACAAATCCTCTGTGTAGCTAGATAGAATATAACAGTGCAATTAGTCCTGCAGTGTAATCAGTACAGTGTCTGTATTATCAATAGGTTATAGAATGTTAAAAAATAACCCTTCTAAATTGCAACAGAAGCAAAAAAGCTCCCTATCATCTGATTTACTGTATATGGAAGTATCCTGTAATAGAAAAAGAAATTTAGAAGTGTTTTCCGTTTAGCCTATTCCCAATGCCACTTTTACCGGCACATACGTATAAAGCAGCAAAAAATTGAAAAATTGAAGAACAGGAAGAGCAGAGCTGTCAACTGTAGTTGTAGTTTCATAGTATTCAGAGTCAGTCCTTTGGTAAATGAACTTAATGAACTTGCTGCCTTTTTTCCTTTTCTCTTTTTTTTTTTTTTTCAATTTCAGAGTGTATTTTACTTGTTTCTTTGTTATGAATGAGTTTGTACTACTAATACTAAGCAGGGAAATCAGGCTTTTTTGTAAGACATTGTCATAATGTTTTAGATATGGGAAGTAAAAGAAATACGCTGCTTAAAAAATAAGTTACTATGTAAATATACCACTGTTTTTCAAATGGATTTTCATTCAGTGTTTTAGCATGTGAAAGAAGTACTATAACTAGACAATGTGGCTTAAAAAATACTTGCTCAAATGAAAAAGAAGTAACTTCAGCAGCACTTGGACTTCATTATTCAGAAACTGTTGCAAAATAATTATTGTGGAAATAAAATTACAAAAGGTAAAAAGTTTCCAGAACAATTATCAGAATGTATGTTTATAGGAAGCTTGAGGCTGGAAATGCTTGTGTGCTTTCAAGAAAGTATTTCATTGACTTAATTTTTAGTTCAAAATAGTAAAATGATAAATTTCAACCATTTAAAACTTTTGAGTTAATAACTCCAAAACAAACTTTTTTCGTAAGTAATTTGTGATGCAGTGCTGCTTTGTAAGCTTGATGGTGATAAGTCAACACATTGAACATGATTAAAGCAAGTACCTTTTTCACAATTTCTGATTAACAAGTTTGTTTTATAAATATTTACAAAATTTGAGACTAACACCCTGATAGCATAGTATATGGCTGATGGAAAAAGTATTTTCTTAGACTCTTATGGAAGGGGTTCAGAGATTTACAGGGGAAGAAAGCAGAGCCAGCATTAAGCAAAGGTAAGCCTAATACTCTGACCTAAACTAGAAGTAAATGGCTCAGCCTAAGAGGTTGTGCTCATACCTTTAAGATAAACGAGCATCCTCCAGATGGATGTAATAGTTGTCCCCGTTCCTGGTAACAACCAGTTAACTTGTCCTATATTAAATGTGATACTTCTCTAAGGAAGTAGTTAATTGATTCATAGTTTTAGCCTGGGCCTTCTGCCTGTGGTTTTCAAGCCCTGCTGCTGTGCTGTAGTGAGCACTGTATCAGGTTACTCTGTTTGGCCGCCTTATATTCAGCTCATAATGGCATTACCATGTGCTATCCAAAGGTCTTGTGTCTCATCTAAAGGCCTCAGGCACTTTTACTGTGCCTGTTCTCTTTCTCTGCCACTTACATTTGGTGGATTCCTAGTCGTCAGCCTCACAAGTGTTTGCCTATTACTTACTAAACTGTTAAATGCCTGCTTAAGCTAGCTGTGACCCGTTTAATATATGCAATATGTTCACACGTACTCACTGGTTGACACAATTTCAGTTCTTGGTATATTAGTATTGATCATTAATACTATATTAATACGTATAACGGTTATATAACAGTTATTGTTTTAACTAGAATATGAAAGAAATACCCACCCTGTGAGGTTTTAAATTGCCCATGAGTTGTTTTGTACCATGTGCAGGTGATGTGATACTGGTCAATCACAGAATGGTTTGGGTTGCAAGGTACCCCAGTGCTAACTCGTCTTGATTTTCTCTCCTGCTCTCTGCCCTCCTTTCCTGTTCCTCATAATTAGAAATAATAACTAAAAGACTTATTGGAGCAGTGTCTCAAACATAGACTTTTTAATGTATAATAGAAATACAAATTTAGACTTCAACATGTAAAAGACAAGTATTTTTGCATAACAAGAAATACAAAATCTTTTACTCCACGGACAACTTGCTCAGGTTTAGTCTTCTGGATGTAGGTGTGAGAACAACTTGCTTTGCTTATTTAAAAAAAGAGATTCAGATGCTTTATCATCTGATTATTTTCTAAACATGGAAGTATACATCTATTTTTGTGTGGTATTGCTCAGTAGAAGGAATCTTCTATATCAGAATATTTTAGGCAACACATGTTAGAAAATTATTAAAAATAGAAAGAGAAGACTGGAAGATAATTGAACCAAGAGAAGATGACTTTGTTTTGCTTTAAAGATTAAATGTTTTCTGTGTTCACTGTAATGCAAGCGAGTCAGCAAAAATATGAAAAAACCCCAGGAGTTGAGGGGACTTTGGCAAAGTTTCATTCAGGATGAAACTGAGGACAGTTAAGCACTGCTCCAGGGCTTACAAGGTTCTGCAATGCTGTCTCCGTATCATGGAGTAACTTAGACTGGCAGTGGCCCCTGTGGTTACCTAGTTGATTCAGTCATTTTACATAGAGCTAACTTTAAAATTACATCAGGGTGCACAGGGTATTTTTCAGTTCAATTATGAGCATCTCCCAAGATGAAGGTAAAGTGACAGAGACTGGATGGCCTCTCTCGACGACGTGTTCCATCACTTATTCACTGTCATTGGGGGAAAAAAAAGTGAAAAATACTGAGAGTTCAAAACCAGGTTATATAGGAGTCTTTCTGCAGCAGGCAAGGCATAGGTGAGTTAATCTTGGAGCAGGAAGATGAACTAGACTAAGTGTCTTTTGGATCTGTATGTCTATGATTTTTGTGGTAACTAATTCTGTAAATAATATTTTTTTTCTACTTTTACTTGCAGCAGGAAAAGAATCAGGAAAGCTCAAGAAATAAAGGTAAGTGCTAATTGTTTTTAAAATGTGGAGATTCTTGTATTATCACAAATCTGATACCCATTGTTGGTAAAAAATTATCCAGACAGGTTGTTTTCTGAGTATTTTGTTATTTGAAATGATAAAAACACATTCAGGAAAGGGGGAGGAAATGTAGAACGTAAATGCATAAGCTACTATTTTTGGAACTCTGCTGGAGATCAACAAGGCTCACTGCTCTACTCTGGATGGAGTGGGCTGCATAGCTTCTCACTAAGTTTGCGATCTCGACTATGAATGTACCATCACTTTAGCTTCTCCCTTTCCATTTAGTAAATCTGTAATTGGTATTATTCCAATTTATACACAAATTAATTGTATCCTTAGTAGGCTGCCTTGCAAAACTACTGTCATCTGTATTTTTTGCATACAAATTTTTTTATACTTTCACTGCACCTCACTCTGTGCCAGTGGCTAAGTACTACATGAAATAGACTACCCAGGTTAAAGAAACAGCCTTGTATCAAGATAAAGAGTTCAAAAACCCAAACTGGATTTCGTGCTTCTTTCTAATGTAAAGTCTGTTAAGAGACAGAACACTCAAATATCTTGGTTAAAAATTTGCTAAGCAAGCAATGAAAGGCAAAATTGCCAACAGAGGCAAAGACTGTTGTCTTGATATTATAGTTGCTTACAGAGGTACGCAGGTAAGCTTATGAGGTACTTTAAAAAGGAAAAAAAGGGAAGGTAGAAGAAGAAAGAATACCAGTTAAAGGTGACAAAGAGAGGAGGGAATAATGTAACAAACTAACCTATATCTCTTGATTGCCTTGGGAAGCAATGCTTAATCATACCACCTGAGGTAGCTGTTCTTAATTCAGTTATTTATTTATCACAGTACTCATTAATCTCAATTTTCTTGCTTTCCCTCACACTTAGGCTATACACGGGCACCTAAATACAAACTAAATCTGATGCTTGTTTGGATTTGTGTCAGGACAATTATGTTGTTCATGATGATACCATAATTTAAATCGTCTGAAGGACCTATGGCCCTTCATTTGAAGAGTGTTCATGATAAAATAAACGAAAGAAACTCCCTTCAGTTTCAACCAGTTTGTGATTTAAAATTTTCTTTTCTGAGGTAATACAGTATAAAGTTGAATCATCTCTAGATGTAGTGAGTGTATCCGTGATGTACTGTTCAAAAACCTTTGTCTTATACAAATTATATAAAAGATTGTGAGATCTCAGATTAGAATATGGATGTAAGGTATTTGTGAATACTTAATTTTAGAGAAATTACAAACTTTAAGCCTCTATTTACAAAGAAGGATATGGAAATTGGTCATTCTTGTGGATTTTTATGGTTTATTTCAGTTATATTATGCTGTTTGACACTCCCCACCCCCCCATCCCGCCCAATTGCCAGCTATATTGTCGTTATGGTATATACGTCAGGAACAAGTAAAACTAGAAACAAAATGAGTTAGTTGGGAGTGCACATCATATTGATTAGCTGTTAGTTTAGTTAACTAACCACAGAAACAATTTTCAAGGGCTTATAAAATATTGCCCACAGCCAAAGCAAAGCATTAAACTCAAAAGGAGATATCCATTATCACCAAACAGGCAGTGAAATCGGTGCTCAGCTGCACAAAATTTGTTGTGCATATAGCCACAACATCTCTTGAGGAAACTTTTAATCTACTAAACTTCCTGCGTGCTGTGCATGTCTCTGCCTAAACTGACAATTCAACTTGCAAGATTTCTGTGGTCTGAAAGACTACACACGCACAGGGTAGGCTTTGGGAAAACTATTCCACTTTTCTATATATAGACATATGCTTAATCGCTTAAAGTTTTTTGGAGTTGTTTTGTAGTTGGTTATTTTGGCCTACTCTTCTCTTATTCTTTAAATTTCTTCTTTGCTTTAATGTCATTGTGAACTTTCAGAACGGTATTTTTATTTTGCTTGTAACTTATGGCATATAAGATGTTAAAAGTTTTTCTGCTTAAAATATCGGTTGGTTTGAGTGAAACAAGGTTAAATTAATGTTTCAGCATAAACACTCCTGCATTGTCAATGATCATCTACCCTTCACATACAGTATCTAAATGCATTATGCTCTGCGTGTGTTCTTGTGAGATAGGTAAATTATCCCCAGGTCCTCAGAACAAGGTTCTAACAGTATTCCTTACACTCTCTGCATATGGAAGTTACTGTATACATTAGAAAGGACAAAAACATTTTCTGTGGTTCCTTAAGTCTTCTGAAACTTTCAGAACCAATGTCATCCTCTTAATTCAGAGGGCAATTACAGCCCATGTTGAACATATCTGCCAAATGAAACTCTGGAGTCTCTGGTGTGCCTCATAAATTCCATTAATATCAGTACTTCAGTACCTAATTTTTATTCAGTATTTCTTTCAGATTGTATTTTTATAAGACGATGGTATTGCAGCAGAATTAAAGTCAAATGCCTTTTGACTTCAGCAGGATCAAGACATTAGTAACAAGCACCATTCCGTATCTTTTATTATAAATGCCTAGTAATTTTTCATTTTATTTAATTTATTGCTATAAAAGAAATCTGATTCCTATTCATATTTTAGTAATGATGTTGTTATTGTTCTGTAGTGTTTGTTTTTTCTCCTGACACTTTTCTGACCCACTTGTTTTTCCCATCTGTTACTTCTGCTGTCAGCCACTAAGTCAATCAGACCAAAATAGAAGCCCATACTCAGACATGCCCTGTTCTGACACTAATCCCATCCCTCTC
Source organism: Steatornis caripensis (assembly GCA_013398225.1). Taxonomy (NCBI): domain Eukaryota; kingdom Metazoa; phylum Chordata; class Aves; order Caprimulgiformes; family Steatornithidae; genus Steatornis; species Steatornis caripensis. The sequence continues at coordinate 472,394 of VZSC01008932.1, forward strand.
TGATCTGTGATATTCCTTTTCTCGTTTCGTTTAATGGATAACAGAACTTTGTGTACACTGTTTGAGAAAGAAGAAACACTGCCTTTATGTAAAATAATACGTTAACATTTTACAATTTTAGTGTACACTGGTAAACTTCCTTATACTTCTAAGAATTTTTCCTGCATGAAAAAGATTATCACCACTGCAAAATGCAAACAAAATTAGTTTCATAGGAAATGTCTTTAACATGAAAGAAACAGCAAAGCAAACAATCACCAACTAAAACTTTGCTAAATTTTACTTGCTGGTTTTGAGTCACAATTCTACCTTCTTTACCTCTCTTTTCCAGTGTTAACTCCTTCAGACAAACAAACATTTTATTCCAAACCTGTAGTGGATAATAAAATAGATATTTTTGTGATGAATTAGTAATATGTTTCACAAATCTGAAATTTGTGTTGTATTTAAGCAGTGTACAGAATTTTCTTCCCAGCTCATGCTTAACTTTGGAGACTTTCAGATGCTTCCAATAAAGTACATTATAAACTTGAATGTGGAAATTGTTTCTGACAACATTATCCTGGAAAACTTCTATTTCTGAAGAACCAGAAGGTCGGCTAGTGACACATATGAACTTTTTGCAAAACTTCAAAGTCATCTCAATTCCTTTGCTCAGAAGAAGCATGGAAGCACTGGAAATAATTAGTCACAAAATATTCCAGTTAACTGGTAATGTGTCAGATTATCAATTCCCAAACTCAGTCAAGTTATTTTGAATTACAGTACAACAGTTTTCTTTCTTACGAACTTAAAATTAATTCCAGTATAGAAAAGCAGTGTGTAATAAATGTGTCTAAAATACAACAGCAAAACCAGAGAGAATCTACCAGAACAAAAGAAAACAAAGAAAAAGACTTTTGAATTTACGCTGAGAGTAAGGTGGTCATTTTGCTGATATTGAAAGATGAGATGGTACTGTACACAACTTGTGTAACTTTGGCTATTTGTTTCAGCAACTTAAAGAATAGTTACTAAAAGATATAAAAATGGCTCCAGCTAAGATTTGGAAAACATGCAGTTTTCATAGCATTTGCAAAATGTGCATGTAAATAATTTGAATTGTATTAATTTGAACAGTTTTACTTCAGTTAAGTACACTTTAGAGACCGACTGTGTAGTATACTGTTAAAACTTTTGCTAACTACTATTGATCTGAGCTTTGAGCGTCATTAACACCCAAAGCTAAACAGGAGAATATTGACTGATGGTATTTTAATTACAATCTGCGTTTCTAATTGTATTCAGTCCTCCAGATTTTCTGCTTACCTTTAAAAATCTGAATGCAAAATCATTGTTGACTCACAGATCGGTTTCAAAAATATAATTCTCTATTATTATGAACATTTTGCCAGTCTCTTCTGCTATCATTAACAAACATCTGTTCCTTTTATGGTCTTTAGCACCAAAAGCTAAAAGGATACCATATGGGCATCGCTTGCATATCTTACTTGCATTTTACTCCTTAAAAAGTTAGCATACCTGCACAACACTTGTGGCCTTGTCTAGGATTCCAGATTGGTGGTGTAGTCTTTTTCTATACAATTCTAAATGTAAGACAGCAAGGAGTGAGAAAAGCTTAAGATGTTCAAAATTGGAAGAATTTAAGGGACAAAACCAGTAAGGCCATAATTAAAGCAATAGCTTTTAAAAGCGACAACTTATCTTGAGATACTCTCAAATACCAAAGGGCGAGCAAACTGTTATGTTTATCCTGCAGTGTGGCTGGCTGCTATTATTTTTGACAACGAACAAAGCTGTGTATGTTCTGATGTAGAATACATGGCATCAGCATCTTATATCATTTTAAACTAATTAAATATGGCAAAAAATGCATTTCATTACTTTCTGTAATGTATCCAGTGACTCATTATGTCTACTCAATCAAATTATTCTAAACTCGTATTTCAACAGACTTGTATTATGTGAGTATGGTTAGAATCTGAACTGCAATCCTCCTGGACTGAACTGAATAATGTTTTAGTTTGTTACACTTATAGCATTTCTTCTCTGATAGAGCAGTACACATAGTAAAAATCTAGTATTTTAGAGAATATATGTAACAGCAGGAAGGATAGTAAATGTTTGTCCGAGAATGTTTTCTTTCATTGTAATGCAGCTGCTAAATAACCTGACCTACAGTGTTCTTTGTTCCGAGGTTCTTTTCTGTGTCGTTATGTTCCAGCTTACCTGAGTGAATAAACTTTTAACAGGTGGTCTGAGGATTATTTGAATTATGTGTGCCAAATACTATCCCCTTTATCCCATTACATTCTATTCCAAAGCCTAGTCAACTGAAAGTCAAATCTCTTCTGTCTCTTTAAGAATTGCCATAAGAAATGCAGCTCTGACTTCCACCCAGACAATTGTCCATTCCTTTTCACTTTTGTGCTCTTGCAAGAGACCCACAGACACAGTGTTATTAACCGAAATTTGTGGAGTTTCATTTATTTCCTATTATCTTGGAATGGCTTTAGCATGATTAACACTTTTAATATGTCTTTTTTTTTTTCCTAGGTTCTGAATCAGTTCAGAGTCAGAATATGAAATGCATTGAAAAGAAACAAAACTCTTTAACTGTGAAAGTAATTTTAATGTAAGAGTTAATCTTACAATCTTATTTTTTGAGCAGACATGAAGCTTATTGTGAGGAAGTGAAGTGTGTGGGTCAGATATCAGTTCTAGGTAACATCTTTGATAACAGTGCAATTACCCAGACTTCGAACGTACACACTAAGAGCTAAGAGCAAGGTGTGTGCTGTGTGGTATAGCTTTGTGAGAAGATTTTTCTTATTTATTTTAATCAAATCCTTAACTGACAAAGCTGAATTACAGTTTTGATATCTAACTGTCAACACAGCCCAGTATTTGTACAGTAACCTAGCCAGACTTGCTACTGCTTTAATGCCGTGGAGAAAAAACAGAGTAAGCTGCAAGAATACTTTTGACTCGCCAATTGTTGTCTTGAGGTAAATGTTCTTTATGCTAATGAAGAAAGAAAGTAAAGGTACTCAAGTAACAAGTGAATACAGCATAGTTCAAATATAACGGAAGAGCAGCGTTTACCTTATTTTAAAATACAGACATGTATTCCATACCAGTGAAAACCATTTGCAGTTTTAGTATGGTGGTGTCAGGGCATGAACAGCATCACATAGAATTTCTTGAGTGTTATGTTACAAATGTTGTCCATATTTCAGCATAGGAGTTAGAAATAACTTTATGTTGGTTGCCTCCGAAGTTTCTAAGTCCACTTTTGCTATGACAATTATGTTTAATAAAAAGATAGTAACTAGAAAACAAAATAGCTAGCATAAGCCTGAAAACTTTTTGTAAATTACTCAAAAACTCACAGCTGTCACTGTTTATTCAGAAAATGAATTGGAATAACAAGATATGTCTGTAATATTTCTTAAATGCACACATCCATTTTTTCTGCCACTAATCTAGAGCTGTGTGAGGGTGTCACACATATCCTGATGACCACTACAGAAATACCTACGGATATTTATTACATATGTATTATCATATACGTATGTATTATATATATATAATGATAATGGAAAAAAATGTCAAGACAAAAGATGTACTCCAATTGTGTTTTATTGCATTCATAACAGCATAAAATTTCTGTGAAGTGTATCTGACTTGTTAGCAGCTTAGGAATTATATGCAGAAAGAATTTCCTTCTTATTTTGGTTTTATGGTAGAGAAACAGACATTTGGCTTTGATTTCATTTTTCTTCTCATGTGTAATATGCTATTCAGAAACTGCAGGCAAGAACTCTTCTTCTGCAAAATGGTATCTCTATACTAACAAGAGATATAATGGTTATTTCTGTATGTAGTAGCATTGTAGAGCTAACACAAGAGACTGGTATCCCTACCTAGATTTTTTTAAAATTCATCCATGTCCTTCTGAAATTTAGGTTACATTCTGTGAAATTGTTAAATCTATTTCAAAGTAGACATTCTGAACTTCACTAGAGAGAATATGTTCAGCAGTATTAATGAAGTGTCTCTCTGTAGTGCATAAACACTTCATTTGATACAGCAGAGAAGAGATTCAACACTGGCCAGGGAGGCAGAGGGGATTCCTGAGTACTTACTGGAATACATATTAATTCCTGTTAAGACTCTGCTAGCTTTAAAGAAGTCACTCAAAGGATGAATGAGGCAATTTTGCATATTTAAATGCATAAGTAGTCTGAATTTTAATGATGTGTGACCCTCAAATGATTTTGAATAGCAATACAGTTTGACTAGCACTCTGAATTTTTATGTTTTTTTATGTAAATTTTCTTTAAAAGCTTCCATGTAGAAATAGCTACGGCTTAACTTGAACACTCTATTGAAAATGTTTTGGAAAGTTTCTTGTGTTCTTTCTGGTGTAGGCTGAGAAGGGTTAATGAACGTGACTTTCTTTAAGTTAGTCTAGTCTTTTATTATTAAAAATACTGAGTTTTGTGAGTTAAAAATTAATGCTAAAAGCTTTGTAATCTCATATATTAAGAGTCTCCTCTGTGCTTAAGACAAGACTGGATTTCACCACAAAGAAGAAATATTCTGAAATACGTGTATTTTCAACAATACTAACTTTGGTTTACTTCTTTCTTAGAAGAGGTACACAAACCACAGATGGCTTTATGAAGTAGTTTGAATTAGCTCTTGAGCACTGAAGACTTGGACTAAATTAATAGAGCGAATGCAATGCAATAAGGAAGTATACTTTGGATCCTTTAATATACATAATACAAACATTAGTGCAGTGTCTGTAGGTTATGCATGTCATGTTTGTCACATGTAGTGAATATTCACTTGATTACACTAGTAATAGAAATCTAAGAATGTAAAATGGGTCACTCCCTGTGAAGCTTAGAGCTCTCATGGCTTTGGTGCATTTAGGTATACTGGTTTAAAATGTTACCCTCCTCTTCTGCTCCTTTGCAGAACCTTACCATTGTCGTAACAAGCAAAATACGATTTGTATCAGCACCTTAGGTATCTTGGTTAAGTTTGGCATATAATAACCAGTGGAGGCAGGTTATTTCACAGTACTTGAGATGTAGAAGGCAATTGTTATGACTAAAAATTATCAATGATAATGAACGATAGAGAGTAACTTGTGTTTTGTGTTGCAGAATGTTTGAGCAAGACAGTCTTCGTATCTTAACACTTTGAAGTTTTCTTTTTAGAACAGATTTTCAAAAAGGATAGTGTATGTTAGAAACTGCTTTAATGCTGTTACACTAGAAACTTACATTTTATTAGTAAATAAAGTATACAGTGGAATAGCTAAAGGATCAATGTTAGAATTTTGGGGAAAGCAATTTTCATTATTTGATTCTTCCATAGCATAACCCTTGCTTTATCAGAAGATCCCAGTATTATCTCAACATAAGCTTATCTAAAATAGTCTACTGTGATACCTTTTTAATCAACAAAAAGGAGACTATGATATTCATACCACTGAAAAGATATAAATAGAGATCCTTTCAAAAATCCACAGGGATCTTTACAAGCCCTACAAGCATGCTTTTTAAGATACGAACTGAAAACCCAATATAGGTAACAGTTTAATTAGACTGTTCATAAAGGAGTATTCAAAGGAGAGGAGTGGTTGTCCTGAAAGTGAAGCCCAGGAGGAGCACGTAACATTCAGAAGCAATGGATCACACGTACTGGTACTTCAGAAATAAATTCTATTTAACTTACATTATTTTAAAATAAATACCTTTAAATATATGTCTTTTTAATTCAGGTACTGTGCAACTGTTTTTCTAGTCCATTTATAGCAGTAAAGCTTAATAGCTATCAACATAACTTGCAGATAGATTTTCTGTGCTGTTTATGGCCTATAAAACATGTAAGAAGAGTTATGCAGAAAAAATTGACACATTTGTGTTACACAGGATAAATTAATTTCCTTACTCATACCATCTAAAACAAATTACTTTTTGCATTCATTGTGAATTCTTTAGAATGCTATTGATTATCTATTGGGAACATACTTTCTCATATCAGATATCTCTTGCAAGCAACTTAAAGGACAATCAGAACTTACATAACCTTGAAAGATGAGTCTGGTGAACATGATTTCCGCCCCCACCCTCACTCCCTGTTATTGCAGCACTGTCTATCACTCAGATGCCAGTTGAAACAATACAGTATTCATTTTTTGCCTTACTTTTTGCAGAGCAAGGGTTGATTCATTTCAGTATCTATTAAGGTCATGTTCTAGTTTACTCCAAGTACACTATTTTGCCACTGCTTCAGACACAGGAACACGATTAACATTGTCACATCCTGTTAACATTTACATCATAACTGGAAGCAGATATTAAAGTGAAGTGCAAATTAAAGACTGCTAAAATGCCTGTCACTAACAGTTATGGTGGGGCAGTATTAAATTTCTCATTTGTTTCCAAAGGTCATATTAATAAAGCTGCATGGCACATTATCATAAAGGGTGGACCCAGCTGTCTGTTTTGATTATGCTTAAAAGTCTAGTGTTTCTAAGGAGACTTTGCAAGGAATGAATGCATCCATTTTAACTAGCAGTTTAAATGTGGGTAATTATTAGACCCTTTTCTGAAGAGATCCAAATCAGAGGTTGCTGTCGATCAAATGTCTTTCTGCTTTTCAATTTAAAAATATAAAGTAGGTTTCTTTTATGAATTCCTTTCAGTTTTTAATCCTTAAATTTTAAATAGTTCCCCAGGTATCTAAAAAGCTAATTCCTTAGATGAACCAGCTGTAACATAAACCACATAAAATATTAAAAATAGACCTATCCATATCTGTTCCAACACAACTTAATGAAACTTTGTGGTTTATTTTTTGCCCTCTTTCCCTTTTTCTTGATTCAGAGGCATTTTCGAAAATCTTATTAAAATAGTGGGTTTTTTTCCCAGAAGATGAACAGCAACAATTTTCTGCTATTTTGTCTACATGACATAAATATGAAAGAATATTCTCTATCATTAATTACACTGTGAAGAACATAGGGATCTTTAGGGAAAACGTTACTTGTATGGATATCTAGGACAGATAACTATCTTTCTATCTAATACCATACTAATAATCGAGTACCCTGATACATGAATAAGCAAAATCCTATGGATGTTACAGAAAAGGGACATAATATTAGTTATATTCCCCATTTGGTACTTAAAAGAGCTCCAGTGTTTGAATTTTTTTGAAAGCAAACTCCAGAAAATTTACACTGGAACTGATCCCCATTTATGCACAACTTCTTTCGAAAATAATTTCAGCACAAAGGGACACTAAAGGCCTTTAAATGAGGAAAATTTTATCTTCTGAATTGGACCATAAAGATGGTCTTTGAGGACCATGTATGTGTTGGCTATCCATAGATATTCCATAGATTAGAACTACAAGCAGTTTAACTATTCTGAATTAAAGGTTTTAATTAATTTTAAACAGTGGATGAAATTTAATTCTCTAGGGTAAAATTTAAAACTTTGTTTACATTGCAACTATTTAAGTGATTAGTACAAAAAGATACAACACTCCTTTGATTATGCAGTTGCACACATCTTTAGTAAAGGAATGCAACTTTCTACCTTGCTTCGTAATAATAAAAATTGTGGGCATTTTTGAAAACAGCTTTTTAAAGGTTTGTTAAAATCTAAAAATGAATTAGATGTAATACAAAAAGAAAAGAAAAAACGTTTTTTTTTTTTTCCTTTAAATCCACATAAATTAACAAAAAATCACAGCATCCTGTGAAGAAAAAGGTTTTTTCTTCTACTGATTTGGCAAGAAGTAACTAGTAGAGTTACTAAGATTTAGATCTGCACATATTGCTGAAGGAATTGAATGATTTTCAGGTTTATATTGAAAATTAGATTAAATATGATGGTCAAATTTCAAGGAACTAGAATAACCTTTTTGCTATCATCAAGATTAGAATTTTGAAACAACAAAGAAAAAAGGAAGGAAAAACAAAGAAGTCAGACAACTGTATGATGACTTGAGTAACCAACGTGTCATAAAGAAACAGATGTGTTTGTTAATAACAGAGTTAACAACAGGTTTTCCTAGCAGAGATAGGAGAATAATAAAATGTATTATATATAACACTACTTAAATCTCATTTGACATACTGTATGTTCATGTTTCAGATTGAATTGAATTTAATCTTGAACAGGTACGAAAAAGGGCTACTGCAGTCATCAGACAGTATTTTATAAGTGAAAATGCAAGAACTCAGCATGTTTTGCCTAGCAGAATGGAAGACTTGAAAGCATTTTGGTGGAAATGCTTGAAAAGAGTATGGAACTCCTGAGATGAAAAGTTAGCTAGATTATAATTATTTTAAACAAGAGGTAGTTCTTGCATGCAACAAGACATTTCTCTACGTGCATATTTTTCCTCTTTGCATGAATTAATATGATAGAGCTAGATTTTAAAATATCATGTGTGATTGTGTGCAAATGATAAAGTAAAAATGGAATTACAGCTGTTTCAGGAGATATTTCCCTGGTTCTGTGGAACTAAGGAGGAGATTTGGTGCTTTGTCAGTAGGAAAATTTGTTTAAGTTCATGTAAAGTGATACATTAATGAAAAAAGAAAACCCCTCAGGAAATTGTATGAAGGAGATGGTAGAAGGACTCACAGCCTCTCCTTTAAATTGAAGCAGGACTTCCCTTACCTGGAAGACTAATCTAAGGTAATCTGTTTACAGGGCAAGGTAATATGCTTCATTTGGGATATAATAAAAGCTCTGTTTTGTTGCCTTCTGTTACCTGTGTGAAGAAAACTGTACGTATGTAGTTGTGGCCAGCATTGTTTTCTCTAAACCCTTCTTTTTCACTGTACTTTCCCACCTGCGCTCCATTTTGTGTAAGCTAAGTCTCAATTTTTCATACCAGCCATTTATATCTTTGATGATTTGACATTGCAGAAAGTAATCCGTGTTCTCAGGAGAGAACATGTGTAAGTCTTTAAAATGTTAAAATGCAACCTCCCTTGAATATCCAAGGGTAGAATATGCCTTTGAACTTCCAAAGCTTTTCAGAGATCAAGTATTTGAAGTCGCTTCTAGCTTTTTGCGTAGCCATGGAAGGCATACCTTTCAGTTTAAGGGTCCAAAGGGGAGTGGACTTTATGGGATAGCCTGAGTGAAAACAGTTCAGATAAACACTCAGTTTGGATCATCACTTTACCTCCATGTTGTTTGTCATTTGACCTATGCTTCCATCACCTTGGGGGACCTGATGAATCGTCAAGAAAGATTTGTATTTTATTAATTAATATTCATTCAAATATTTTCTAGTCTTTAAGATGTTATCTGAAATCCCAATAGGGTATATTCATACTGAATCTTAAATATTTTTTAATGTATATGACGTATGGATAATTGTCAGAAAAAGGTTTTCTTACAAAATTACAATCGTTGACAATAAGATTTGCCAAATGTTGTTTTGCTTAGATACTGAAAGGATAGCCATATGGTATTGTGGCAATGGTAGTAACAAACTGTCATTCTGTGTGACCCTGCATAACTACAAGTGGAGGCATTTAGCTGTTTAGGCAACAGTTATTGATCAAATAGCTGTTTGTTAGTGTTTCTAGCCTGGGAAAGAAACACAGTACAGCAGATTTTTGTCCATACATCTATCAGAATTTTCTTACCCAGGGATTGGTTAAAAGGTAAATCCATGGTTGATGAAATCCTGGCTAATCCTTGGTTAAATAATCCAAGAGATTTGACACAAATGATTACACATCTAAATACTATTCTATAAGCAAGTGTCATTGTGTCCAAAAGCAAAGTGATACGGTAGGAGGCCTTCTCCTCTTCATGCTTGCTGGACTTTGTAGCATGTATAATCTATTTGCACATATGGTGCACTGGCTATAAATTTTTGATTTTCTAGCATTTGGCTTCCTGTCTGGACTTAGTCTAAGCATAGGCTTAAATCACTATGCTGGCAGCATCTCAATAGAAAAATTCTCGATAATAAGGTTCAAATTACACTCTATTTAAATTATGCACAAAGGACACAGATACAATTGTGAATGCTGGCCCACTAGCAATAATCAGTCAAATCTTAATGTTTTTATTCCCTTAAAACACCATAAAATAAATGATGGCTTTGCTTGAATAGAAATTTAAGAAAAAGTTTTATTATGGTTCAAAAAGAAATAAATCTGAGAATATTAAAGCAAGCATTTTTCTTAGCTTTATAAAATCTTTCATAAAGCTGATTAAATGAAGGCTCTCAGGAGGAAGGGAAGAATAAAGAATTTTAGCAAATAGAAAGGCATACAAAAATCCCATTTGTATTATAACTGCCACCAAAGTTCTACTTAGCACGCATTGATTCTTCCTCATAAAATGTAAAAGCTGTGATTTTGTAGCTTTAAGGATAATTGCCCACTAAAAATGCACTACAAATGGGGAAAAAACCCAATAAAATAATATTCTGTTATCATAATTTCTGTGCTCAAAGGATCATTTACGTAGCTTGCACTCTCCTCTAATTAGCAGTAATCTGACCTTCCTTCCCCCGAAACACTGAAAAATATTGTTACTCTCTATAATTGTCATTGACATCTCAAAATAAAAGCAGTAAATAGTTACAAATATGATTAATGAAATAAAGTTGGCAGAAGTCGTACAGCAGCATGAAATCTAAAGACAATGTATTTATATTGCTGGAATAGTCTTTCTGGGGTGGTTCAACATGCTCCTATGTAAATATATATGAATAAACTTAGAAATATGTGTCTATATGTTCACAGACATACACACACATAAAATGTCAGAACTGAGCCAGAAATAGATGGCTGCTTGTTGCAAATTTAGCGGGGTATTAGTTGTGTGAAGAGTGAGTCTAGGCGCCCACTTGTTCACAACGAAGAGTGCCACAGTTACTAATCTCTTCAATATTCAGTCAAAATGCAGATTAGCTTTAAACTGTTTTTATTAGATCTTGGTAAATATAATTTAACAGTATATATTGACACTAATTGACCAATTCAGAGTGTTTTTTTTTTTTCCTCTTGTACAGCATTCAAACATTTGTTATCTTTACATCTGGAGATAATAAACCCTGTAAACCAAAGGGGAATTTCACATGACTTCACATGATCTACACTTCTTTACATGTTTATCTCATGAAATTACAACCCTTGTGCAGGTACTCGCTGTTTTCCACTTAACTTTAAAACCTGTTTTCAAGATAGGAAAAAAAAAATCTTAAAAGAAGCTTATGTTTGATGCTTAAGGCAGTCAGTGTAAGTATTTTCTGTACCTCGCATTAGTATAAAGGCAGACAGAAAACATGCCTAAACAAGTATGAAACTTTTTTCCATAGAAAACTTGATAATGATGCTGAATGCAGAAATTTGTCTACGTAGTAAAGACTGCTTTAAATTATATATTGGAATGGATGCTGGTAATAATATAGATAATTTTGCACATGGTTGATCATAATTTAGACTTTTCATAAACTTGAAATAAACCTGGCTGGATAAAGCCCTGAGCAACCTGGGCTGACCTCATACCTGACCCTGCATCGAGCAGGAGCATGGACTAGAGACCTCACAAGGTCGGTTTCAACCTGAATTACTTATGACTCCTGATTCTTTTTTTGTGTGCATTTCTAACTTTGCTTAAACATTATTTATCTTGACAGACCCTACTCTAAACATTAATGATGCAAAGAAAAATCTTACAAAGTTACTCAATAATAAATTGTTTTCGCAGGCTGATAAGCCTTACTGATCAGAAAAATGTATCAATAATTTTTAAGTGAACAGCTAATATGTCTGACCATAGCAATTGCAACTCTTAAAACTATTGTCATATGTTGAATTACTGTATTATTAGAATCTATTTCAGATCTCTCTGCAGTAGAAGTTTAAACATTTGCCTTTGAAAATAATTCAGTGTAAAAGAAAAACTATTGTTGAAATGAGGCATTTAATTCTCTTGAGGGTCAGGTTGCCCTTATGTAACAGTAAAAACAATGCATGACATGTCACAAAGATGAACTCTGTCAGCTACAGGCTTCTTAGGTTTTATGTAACATCTTGAATACAAGTCAGGAGTATGGGCTTTTTTCTGCTCCAGAAGACTGGGAGTGAGTTTGTTTCCCTTATTTTCTGATCTTTCTGTGCTTTGCCTTTATACGAAGGTAACGTTAAATAAATAAAAAAACCCAAACAAATGAGAAAAAACCCCTACCTCATCATCTCCATATCTAGTGGAAATTATTCTCCCTTGATGTGCCTGCATTAAAGCATTATAGAGTAAAAAAGTGCATTAGCAGAAGATAGAGTTAAGGATTTGCCATTGGACCCGTACAGTAACTGAGTAGACAGAAGTAAAGTTTTCCAGAGGTACAGCAATGGAGCCATTTGCTTCTCAAAGGCTTCACTTGCAGGTATTTTGACAGTGTAGGGATTGTTGTTAGTTTAAAATATATTTCTGTCTATGTTTTCTCCTTACTCTTCAAGTAAAAGAATACTGCAAAATGTATGCAGAATCAGTAGTGATGACAGGAACAGTAAGCTGTATTTTGGTGCAGATTGCATCACATGAATTTAAAATTTCTGATGGCAGATATTGTTGCTGTAATGAATAAAAAAATGTGCTGGTATTTCATTAAAAAAAAGGTTATTTGGAAAAAGTTACAAATTCTTACTTCAAGTTTGTCTTGCAGCATCTCTTTATTTCCTGCTTGTTGTCAGTAAAAAATGTGCAGAAAGATAGTATCTACCTATAACAGAAATGCGTTCCTTGTGCAACTCTAATAGGCTTTATATAAATATTTTAAATGCCCATTCGAAGGTATCATGTCATGTACTGCAAGTGTAATGAAAACAGCAGGAAATCCTGAGCCTTTTCCCATCCATTTCTTTATTTCCACTCCAATTTAAAATGCTGTATTAGGCAAGATTTGGAAGTGTAACATAGTTCAAGATTGAAACACATCAGCTGAAGTATCCAGTAGTCTTGGTTTAAGTTTGGTTTTGGGGGTATTCTGGGAGGTGTTTTGGTAAAGCATGTCACTAAAACATGACTACGTGCTTGGCTGTATACACTCAGTCTGGATCAGTGCTCTTTAAAACATTACTGTTTTTCATGTCTCTATATTCTAACATACTTGCAGGGCATACTGACTGCTGAGTGTGCGGGTGACCTGTTATGATCCTTTTGCCTTGCTTACTAAGAAAAAAAAGAGTCTTTTTATGTGCCTACTTATCTTTATAAGCGGTCAGTTGCAAATGACATTTCTTCCTTTCCTTGCTTCTCCAGAGAGATGTTATGAGACGTGAAGCCTGTTTACTTTCTTTCAAGCTTTTCTGTACTGACTGAGACTGCCCTCTTCCACACGTCTACTTTATTCTTCCAATTATGGCAAATGCTTAGAGGTTAGGGGAATCATAAATGCAAGCAAGCTACATGCTAGCCATAGAGAGCACGAAGGTCAGTGCTGTTTCCCACACTGGGATTACAGTGTCCCATCAGGCACTTTAGCAATCTGATCTAGTTGCTATCAGAAAAGTCAATATTTGCATTTTGTTGAATATGCATGCCCACCAGTGTTTGGAAAAGGGCTATTTGGTATCTGTGCTTGTATGATTGTCTTGTTTGCATTCACAAGATAGTATCTGCAAATCCTCTAATGATTCAAAGACAACACCGTATGGAGTTATTTCATTATTAGGATTAATTCTGTGCTATTCTAAATTAAACAAGCTTAGAATTTGATGTTCTTTAATTTCAGCTAGGGCACTGAAAGGACAACTTGAAGAAAAACATTGAAAAACACTTTCATTCATAGGATGTTAAGTGTACACAAATAAGCTATTGTATTTCATTGTATGTTTGTGTAGCACTTTTTAAAAAAATCTTGAATCACACTGGTTACTGAGAAACATTAGTTTACCTGCAGACAGTAGTGCAAAAAAGATTACTGATTTTTAAATTGTCTAAAAATTATCTAATCAATGAAATTTTAATGAAAACTAATTTGCATATGAGGATTTTTTAAATGATGTGCAAACATGTTTTGCAGGCCATAAAGTCAAAAGGTGTTCTATATGGGCAGAATCGTATATACGTATTTTGAGCCTGGTTGACTTCAGTGAGATTCTGCAGGTGTGCTGGATTTTGGCAGCAGACAGACACTTAAATCAGAACACATCGTTCTGAAAGCTTCTATAAAGCAGAAGAAAATCCTTTTCAAAGGTCCATGAAATTATCTTAGCAATACATTTACCAAATTGCTCCCTTATGCTTTGGAAAATATTGGGTAGAGATCGGTCACTTAAAAATTTGTAGCTCTCTTCAGACTGATTCAATTCACAAAAACTCTCTTGGTTTCCGAATACCCGTGATAGAGACTATCATAAGACATTAGGAAGTCACTTGCCAACGGTGTGACTTTGCATAAGAGAGTTCTACAGTCATTGATTAAGTTGAGGTAGAAAAGGTGGGCTGTGCTTAGCACAAAAATAGGGGCCAAGAAAATTCTGTCATCTTGCAGCGGAGGATGGAAACAATGCATTTTAAAATTTTCCTTTGAAATTAATACCTGTCTGTTAAACATAATTTTGACCAGCAAATTTGATCATACCTCTTGTCATCCAAGATGGCATATGTAGAAGATGGAGCAGGACATTAGAGCAACCAGAGAAGTGTTTTAAGATACAAAAAGGAAGACCTGGGCACTTCTTTCAGCACCATGCTCAAAATAAGAGAGGAAAGTCTGGTGAACCAATATAGTTATTTGTGACTTAATTTTTCCTTGGTGTTTGACTCAGAACTTGTGAGCTCATGTAAGCTTTGCTTTGAGTGTGAATCATGTCATGCATAGAAAGAAAGCTAACAGACTTGTACGTGTTTACTCTGTCCTGAATATTTTGTAACTTGAGATGATGACTCTACTTTGAGAAATATTAAATTTTCCACTAAACAAACAGAGGGGAAAGCTTTTCGAGAATTCAGTGAACACAAAATCCTAGGGGCTAAATATGTTACTATTTTCTGAATAAAAAATAAACAGCAGTTTATCAGCCATTAAATACAACAGCAGAAGCTGCAAGATAACATTAAATTTAAAACTGTCTATAGAATGTACGTCCTCTAATTTGAAGGAGTGCTCATGTCATGTTAATATCTGGTTTTGTCAACATTTTATATGTAATCCAGCCAACTACTGAAAATGGCCTTTATTTGAAGTATTTGTATGCCCTCAGTTATTAGTGTTTCTTTTTTTCCCTCAGAGCTCCGTGAGATAGGGTAGGCCCTTCAGAAGCAGGAACTGAAATCCATCTTACATCAAGTGAATTTGTTAGAACCACACGAAGCCTGTGGTGAACTGACTGAGAGGCAGACCCCTGCCTATTGCGTCTGTGAGTCTGCCCGGTCTTTCTACACAGAGATATGATCAAGAGCTTGAAATATACATTGTGTTAATTTAATTTCCTATGCTTATGTATGGATTTCTGAAACTTCGTCATGTCATGTGTAAAACAAACTGAAAGTTTCAGAATGGAAAAATCAGAAACATTTCAGATGAGTAGAATTCTTCCACTCAGCTTTTAAAGCTACATAGAAATGCCTTGCTTTTGGTATATTCTTTTTCATTACTACTTCTTTTCTACTAAATGTTCCATAGTTTCATCTTTTTTGTTTCTGTATGGTTTTTGGTTGGTTGGTTTTGTTTTGTTTCCCAGAGAGAAGGAGAACAGGGCACGTCTTGCTCCTTTCTTGTTCGCCTTTTATATCCTGACATGTTTTTCTGGAGCTAGAAAGAATGTCATCTTGAAGAATATAAAGTTGACTTTTTGGTTGTTGGGCAGAAATG
>VZSC01008932.1:488491-555513 GCA_013398225.1 Steatornis caripensis
ATATACTAAATAAATAAGGAGCAAATAATAAATAATAGAGTAGTCATTTTATTCTACTAAATATTGAAGTTCAAATAATGAAAAAATAAACCACTCCATTTTATGTTATCTGAAAAATTGATAACTAGTTTGTGGTTTTTACATTATTCAGATAACAAAAAAAGTGCAATACATGTGGATTTGATCAGCTTCTTCCCTTCAGAGATACAACTACAAGGCTTAGCAGAATATGTATTATCTACTCATTTCTAAAACCCAAAATATTTATGTTACAAAATAGATATTTGAAAAAAAGGGGGGGGGGATTGGCCCTCAGTGGAGTAACGGTCTTTGATTATAGTCTAAATGACAGTCTGAACAGTCGCTGGGATTTCTTCAAAGGTATGAGTGTATTGGCTAATTGCTTGGTACTAAGACTATATTTGCTGCTTGTATTTTACTGAGAGCTGCAGTTAGTAGGTGGCATAATAATGCCTACTTTTTCAGTAATAATTAATGTCTACAAAATTAATGTTGTCTTGATTCCAGTTTGCACATATCACCAACAGAGCACCATGTGCTTGACATCCAAATTTACACAGAAATGTCTTAAGGGGATGACAAATGTTAGATTCTCTTTTGTAGTAATTGTGTTTAAGATAATGTGTTTGCTGTGTGTGCTTTAGTTCAGAATTTCAAGATCTGCTGGAATTTCGACTGAGCTTTTGCAGTGTGTTACCATACTGAACAGATTTGGTATAAAATATACAGTGCAGCAAAGTGTATTAAATACTTCTGGTTTTTATATTTCATATATATTTTTCTTAGAACCTCAGAAGTAATTTTATTGCCAAAATGGTTTAAAGCTTAATCCAAAAAAATTCTGGACGAACCTATGAGCTAAAACCGGCATCATTTCTATCTTTTTGACAGATCTGTAATTTTTTCCTATAAAAAGTAATAATTCTACTAAACTAAAATACAAGGAAAAATGAACATAAAAGACAATTGGTCTATTGCAGTAAAGACCTTACAGTATAAAAATTGCAGAAACTCATGGTTATATACCAGATGAGGAAACCTTATTTCCTTTCTTTTTCTTCATTTCTCTTTTCTTTAATACCTTAGTTTGAGCAGTGCTGTGAAAATTCTATTAAAAATAATTGATAAAAATCCAGCAAATCCAAGCAACCATTTGTTTTCAAATGCCATAAAATAAAGCTAGCGAACTTTTTTCATTTTTCCCTTTAAGTTAAAAAACAATATAAATGTTTGGAAAGATGTGGAAGTTAAGGAAATAATGCATTGGCATTTGTTTTAATTACTGTCATTTGATTTTCCAAGACTATTTTTTTTTGACAGTTAAATTCTATATTGCATATACTAACTTCATTTCATCATTAAGGAAGTGGGAGACTTTTGAAGAGAAATTAGAATATATAAAAGTTACTTTTGGTATGCTAAATGACTAGTGAAATTACATCTCTATTGAGTTGTGTACTGTCTAATCCTTGCATGTAGACCCTATGCAGAAAGGGAAATTATCTTCCTATGCTGTAACATTTCAAATGCAAAATTTAAGATCTAAATAGAGGTGAAACAAAAGCCATTATTTTAATGCCATATATATATATATATATATACTTGATGAAATATCATTCTAAAATTATTTTCCACAGATATTTTCAAAGAAAATTTAGAATTTTATGGGAAAAAAAAATTACCAGTGGTGCCCAATGAAATTTTTATCTGTAACACTGAATTTTTTGTAATTTCTGTATAACAACACTGAGCAAATAATCTGGTTTAGATATATTTTGCTGCCTTGTGTAGCATAATTTTTCAATGGCTTCCAGAAAAGATCAAAGATCTCAAAAGCTATATTGTCCATGAGCTGAGAAACTGTGTATATACAAATTATGGTACATTATGGAAGCAGAGTATTATATGCACTATAGATTTATTTATATTTCTCTTAAAATAAAACTTGACTCATGAATTACTGAAAATTACTATAGGAGGGCAAGTAGTCATTACAATTATTTTTGTGTACCTGGAAAAATATTAATCTTTTTTCACTACAATAGTTGTTTGGGTGAAAATCTTTTTGAGTATGGTGAACTTGAAATATTGAAATATCTTTAAATTGTCACGTCAAAATATAGCAGCTAGTTTCATAATAGCAGACCAAAGATATTTGATGGCATAAAACATCAGTGAGATACAGGAAAGCCTATGAGAATTGTAAGTCATCCACAAATAAGTAAAATTTGAATTTGAGTGTGTATCAAAGATGAAACTGATTGGAGAAGGTTGATTTTATGCTTGTAATCAAAAATTAGATAAAGATATGTTTGTAGTGACCTGGTTATATAGTCTGGCAAGAAACACATAAACTAGAGCCTATAAATGTTATCTGTTGACAGCTGTGAGATAGATGGCAACTCTAACCTTAATGCAATAACCGCCCAAGTAGTGTTACAAACATGCATTTTTTATGAGTGAAGTTAGTTTGTTAGCTAGTCTTGTGCTAATTAATGGAGCTTCTGCCAGCACAGAATCTGGAAGAGAAAATTAATTGAATAAGAAGCTGCTCTAAGTCTGCAAGCGTAGTGTACAGCTGCGACAGTTGAAGGGAAGATTCAGGAAACAGGTATGAATGTTAGGCTTTGAGTAGCTTACTTAGAATGACTTGTCACCCTGTCACTTAATTTTCCTTTTTTTCCCTATAAACACTGGGCAGGAGTCACTTTCTGAAATGAAGATTATGCTCCCGTTTTGTCATGTAGATGTTAGTATTCTCTTCTAGGATGTTAAAGATCTGAATTTAGGTCAGGTCCTGCTGATTTTACTGTTGAAATTAGGCTATAATACAGCTCAGAAAGATGGGTAAGACTGTAAGTGAGACAGAATTTGACCAGATAGTTTAGCAGACGTTGTGTTTGTTTTAATTTGACCTTAGGTGACTGTTATTTGTCAACAAGGTCTGATCAGAAGTTATGCTAAAGATTATGGTGTTGAGTTCATGAAGCAGCTGCAGCTGTTTTGTGGTTTAGTAGTTGTCATCCTGTAATCTTACAAAAAATTCCATGAAAGAGCATAGAAAAAGATTTTAGGCAGCAGAACAACCACTGTTTTTGACTGAGTTTCCTTCCTACATACGAACTTCTGTAATTCATGTAATTTCTCTGGTCCAATGTACTCTTGAATGCTCATCTGGCCGACGTAGGTGTTCTCTGTGGCTATAGGGTTCCACATACATCTCTGTACTAAAGATTTCCTGCATGTATGGGTTGTCTAACCATAGGTATTAGAGTCCAGTAGTCTAAAATGCAAAAACTAGTGCTAGCCCATTCAGTAACCTTGTATAGCTAGTTCATACTCCAAGAGTTCTACTGAAGTTACATACTTTCTGTGTCTTTATTTTTGGCACCAAATGACAGCACGTATTGTGTAGCACATCAACCCTGGTCAGATTTTCACAGAGAAATTATGTATCTCTGGAAAAATAATACACCCACAGACATCTTGCTCATCCTTCCGTAATGTCCTCAAGAGTCTTAATCTGAGAGTTTCTTCTGTACTTTTTTTCTGTCAACTTTTCTTATAGCACCTCCTCCCTTAAAATACACAAAAACACCCACCTGACTTTTAAAAACTAGGTGGATCACAACTCATGTTTTTCTGTGCCTGACAGATATTTTGCTGATTTGGTAGCAGAATTTTGAAATGAAGACCTAGCCCCAGTATGAGATTATGTTTGTAATCCTTGCTGGCATTAAAGGAGTCCAGACTTTTGTCTCAGAGGAAACTATTAAAATATTTGCAAACCGCTAATCTGTTCAGGGATTTTCTGTTGTTTATCTAGGGCAAGTCTACTGGCTAGTGATTCTCTTTAATGTTTCCTTATTTGGAGAAAACACTGTTAAGGAGGACTAAATAGTATACGAGATAGAAATGAATCATAAAAAAATCAAACTATCATGAGTGAACCCACACAGAGTCTAAAGATGGTGTGGTCACATGTTTTATCATTCAAAAGTAAAAGAAATACTGAAAAGTAATTTAAAAAAATCTAACTTTGGTCTTGGAGAAGACATCTCTAGTTTCTTAAAATTGTCTTACTTGACTCAGCTGGATGTGGTCGAAATGTCTAATCACAATAGAAAATGGCTGTCCTATTGTTAACCATTCCCATTACAGTGTAAGATGCCTGTGAATGGAAAAAGATTATATTATTCGGTGACATTGTAAGATTGCTAGGGAATCACTAATTTTCACTTGAGAAAATTGTTGGAGATCTGCCAGGATACACAACAGACATTAAAAAAACTGAAGTAATCAAGACTACATGATTGAGGTATTACGTTTTTACTGAATCAAGTGTGTGATCTACAGGAGAATTTGCAAAAGAAAAACTAGATTTATGTCAATATGCAGGAAGATGATTGCATTCATATTGAGGTTGCCTAACATGACAAAGGACCTTCAACTTGAAGAAATGAATCTCATATTTGTTTATTTTTCATTTCAGTAGCAGGAATCTGCTTCAATATTTTTATTGTTCTGGAATGTGGCACTCTATCACGGAGAAGAGAGGCATTTTTTATGTCTCCCCAAAGCATCTAAGGTTAAAATTGGAATTCTACATGGAGGTTAATGGGACTCACGCAGATCTCAGTTTGGTTTCTGCTGTGGACTTCCCTATTAAAAATCCGGCAACAAGAGTCTGTATCAGCCTCTCTCTTTAGTTCTGTGTATAAATTGCATTTATATACCAAAACCAACAAAAAGACACAACTGGCAATTGCAACAGAAAACACTCATAGGGCAGTGTCCCAGTTTCGCTGGGATAGAATCATAGAATCATTTTTCTGTTCAGGAAAGCCGTGTTTTTGAGAAGACTGCAGCACCGATTCGGTGGGAATGAAGTTGCTAAGACACTTTGTTTTAGTTCATGGCGGGCCATGGTCTGCGGGTTTCCCTAGTGACCAAGGCCTTTAGCATACTTTCAAGTCAGCCAGGTGCTAAAGCTCAGAGGAGCGAAAGCCAGGGCAGCTGACCCAGGCTGGCCCACAGCAGGATTCCAGACCGTAAACGTGACACTCACTATAAACTGGGAAGTTTGCTTGGGGCGGCCCTCCTTCCTCAGTAGTTGCCATCCCTGGAGGGTCTCGCATGTCCTTCTGTTCCCAACACCTGCCCTCCCCCTTGCTTTTGCTGGAGCTGTGGTGCTCTCAGGTTTGGCATCTGGCATTCACCACTGGGAGCACACGGCTCGTGCCCACTGTACGGGCCGAGTATAACTTTTTGTATTTGATATTAGTGCTGGCATTAATATTAGTTTGTTATTATTATTTTATTAAATCTGTTTCCACTTGAACCCACGGGTCTCCTTTCCTTTTCCCGATTCCCTTTCCTGGGTGGGGAGGAGTCACTGGGTGGTAGAAGAGCTGGCTAAACGAAGGAAAGACTGAAAAGACAAAAACAATGCTTCTGGCAACAGTCATGACATAGACACAAAGAAGTGCCAAGAACCTAGTAATAAGGCACTTACATTTTGAATGTTTGTGTTCCTTCTCAAGGATTGCAGAAAGTTACTGCATTCCTAACAATTTATGATTATGTTCTTGGCTTTAGGGAGACGGCTAGAAGAATTGAAAATCAATTATTTTAAGAAGTTTATAGCATATGCTAGATTAATGAATATGGAGCATATTAGTACAATGAAGCATGTGCTCCAATTGGCTTAATTCTGGTCAACATTATCTGTACATCTTGAGCGTATTTCTACAGTTTAAAAAAAAATACGCAAGCAAAATCAGAACACGACTGCAGTTTCAATTACCTATGTCTCCAAGGTTTACAGACAATGGTAGAAATGCAACAGAAGTCACCAGACCTCAAGCCTAGTGTATCATACCTTAGACAGCTTTGTTTCTGAAACGTATCTATACATACAGGTATCGGAATTTTTAGTAGTATGAAAAACAGTGGGAAAATTTGAAGATCTGAAAACAATGTTTCCATTTTCTTTACAAATCTCATTTTATATTATTTCTTGAAGCTAAAATTGGATTGGATATTATGCAAATAAGGGCAGCTTTAATTTCACTAGTTAATGTGTGTTTATGTGATACTAATTCTGTTTTTTCTGGGAGCTGGTCGCATTGCTGACCACAACAGGAAATACATTTTCTGTGCCACATTTTGTAGTTAATAGGAATTTTATGCTGTATCTGCTATGGTAGCAGTCACTTTCCTTCCATCCCCCATCTATCTCTACCGTCCATAGAAAACAAAATTCTTTGATAGGTATATTCTTTGAGTATTGGTGCAGTTTTTTCTTTATAAAAGGTTTCTCTTTGGATTATTTTTTTCTGAGTGAAACACGGTGAAAATGCAAGTAAACTGTATCATGAAAGTACATATGTTTAAAACTAAATGAGATAAAGCCACAGAAGCAAAATTACATTTTAATATTATCTCCATACTGCAGAAAAATTTTAGGTTTATGTAGAAGTCCCCAAGGCTTGAGAACTGGAGTTTGCCTAATACATACTGGGATTTCTTTGCATGAGTCTTCAGCATACTGTGCGAGTTCAGTATTCGTAGTTAAGGCATTTTTAATTGGAAAGTGTGACCTAACATAGGAAGTCTAATTTCTGAAATCCACTGAGCCTTTGTAGTAGTAGTTCCGGGGTACCATGCAGCAAGAATGTATGATTATTAGGAAAAGTAAGAGCTAACATTACTCAGTAACACTACTCTTGCAGTGTTGATGATGATGTACTTACTCAAAGTATACAATGCACTTTTATACGTTCCACAAATATGGGCAGCAATCTGAAAAGTCTGGCTGCTACCAAATTTTCTAGGCTTTACAACAAAGAAAATTAAAAAAAGACAAATGAGGAAACACAGAGGGACTTGCATTCCTTCACCTCTCTGAAGCAATATTTTGCCTGTAACCTTCTTGTGTTCTGTCATTTATCCTGATAACGCTGGATTTGCTTCTGTGATCTGTAAGTAAGTAGGGTGTCAATTCCAGTGTGATTATAGAGCAGAGATACACCCCTAAGCCTCGTTATGATGGGATCACAGAGAAAAAATAAAGCTTCTAACCCCGAGGAGAAACTACTGGGAGGGTTTTATGTTGGTGTGCTGAGAAAACTGAAGATCAGATGGAGGAGATTTCAGGCTGACACATGAATTTTAGTACACCTTTGAGCAATAATCAGTTTCTCAGTGGTCAGTTTCACAACTGATAATTTAAAAAATGCAATCTGCCTTAAATACTGAAGGACAAAATTAGCTTATCTGCCATTTCATGCTTCAAAAGTTTGATGTCAGTGTTTAGAACGTGAACCGTTCATGTTCTACTGCATTGCCCACAGGTTACCCGAAAGCACTTGGGTCCCTCCCTGCCATCCCCTTCAACAGAACAACATGTATTTTTTCTATTTTAAAGTAATCAGGAATCATACTTAAAATGTATAGATTTTTAATAGCAGCAGACTTTAGAAGTTTTATTTCTATTTCAGATAAGATTTAAGTTTTATGTCGTGCTTACGGGAAAAAAATAGTAGAAAAGGGCTACATATTTCTCCATATTAACATATATGACACGAACATGGCCACAGAAGTGATCTATGATTCAATCACAAGTTACAGAGAAAAATGAATTTTAAGAGGATTGCATAAGATTGATTGTATGTTTGTAGCTCTGACCTTCCCACACTTTCAGTGAACCACATATGAAAGTACTTTACGAGTTTCTAGAAAATTGAAGAGTGAGTTTTTAATACGGAACTTAGGACTAATTAAAAGATGCTGCAGGTGATTAATCATTAAGGGAAATGACAAGCAAAATTATGTGCTAGTGAATATAGCCAGCCATGAAATAGGCAAACAAATCAAGTGACAACGCTAAAGTGAAATCGCCTTGCATGCATAAGATGATGACTGCCCTTGATGAGTATAGTGAAACTACTTACTAGTGTTAGGAATGTGCTGACTTATAAGACGTCTTACAGACCTAGCACAAGGAGTTTAACTGCTGGATCAATTTTAGGTAGCGTTAAAAATTTTGCAAAACCTTTTCGATTGGACTCTTAAAGGTCCTTTCCAACCTAAACTATTCTATGATTCTCTCTTTAATAAAGCCCCTGGTGATTATGCTACTTCATACAGGTTTTTGCCTTAATAATCAGCTCTATCCAAAAGTAGATTAGCTGCATCCTAGTCAGTACATTGTTAATTAGTTATTAGCTACCTGAGGATTCCTTATATTTTTCTTTCTTCTTCTATAGTCTGGCTTCTTTAGAAAATGAAGCTTGTGGAATATTTTTTTTTCTGCCAGTCGCCTCGTAACAACTTTTTAAGCCCATTGATCAGCTTGAGTCAACTTTGAAAGAGAAATCGGAGTCTCAGAAATACATCCTGCCAATTTTGTCCTAATCAGCAACTTTACAAAATGAACTACTTAATTAGTGTCTCAAAGAGAGGAAATGACATGTTCACAATGTGTGCTGCATATGAGTTGGCTGCAAGCTGGCATGTCATCTGGCTTATACATTTGGTCTAGTTACCATGTGCTCTGCCTGTTATCCTGTAGCATGTTATGGGAGACATGGGTTTACTGTGAAAGAGGAGAAAATTTGGGGGCAAGGGAAAGTAAAGAGAAAAGGCAGAGCTGAGAGACAGAAGACAAAAATCTGTGAGAAACCAAGTTTCTTTAGGCTGAATGCTCACAGAGCAATCTATATCTTTTATTTTTAATTCTTACTGGATATTGCCAAATGATTGCAATTTTCTCAATGAGGAACCAATTTAAGTCCATAAAAGCATTGGAAAAGGCAAACTGGATGGTAAATTTCAGTTTTCTGCAAAGGGAGGACTGAGTAGCTTCCACAGAGTACACCTCAGATGCAGTGTAGGTAGTACTCAGGATTTAAACAGGAAAGTGTCTGCAACATTGAATCTTAATCCTTATACAAGCAGGTATGTGGACCTTCATACTCATTTTTGTCCATATATCTCAGGGCTGAATCATGTAGGCTTTGAACACCTGGTTCAAATGACTCATTACCCAACAGAGGGTAACGTGCCTGTCTTCCCTCTCTGGCTTCCACATCTTCCTCAGAGAAATGGATGACCTACCTGGACAGTTTGCTGCTGACCCACAAAGTGGTGTTAACTGCTTTGTTTTGCTGTAATGACCAAGAGAGTGTCCAGTGTTTACAGAGCTAAATTAGTATTAACATGGCTTAAATCTGTTTTGTATTAAATGAAGTTGTGCTATCTTAAATAAATTTTATAGAAAATCTTCCAGTATCAGTTTGCATACAGTGCTGTTGTAACAACACTACATTGCTTATGAAGCCTAAGTATTATTCTGTGGTATTATGGGAGCATTGCTGTGTAATAACAGCTACAGTGGTACAGGATTCTGTGGGAGAACTAAATTATTAAGATTCGTTCTTCTTACCTTTACTGGAACTCAACAACTGAATATGAAAATTATGTTGTGGTGGGTGAGGATTTTTATGCACTTTTGAAAAACTTTAATGTAGAAGGAATAGCAGGAGGCATTGAGAAGATGTGATTATTTAAAGGTGGAGTAATAAAAATGGGGAAAAATGAAAAGGAAGAGCTGCTAGGGTCTGTACTTTAGGAGTAATGAGACAAAATGCTGTTCTAAAATATTATAAACGACAGCAGAGAAGAGAGATATGCATGTGTATTAGTGCAGAATGAGTAGTATTCATCATTTTCCTTTTCTGAAATGACACTAGAAAGAATACTCATTGCATTGCAAGAGGATGGAAGAGATGAGGGCTCTGAACAGATTATGAGTCCGGTACTGTGTCATCAGTTGCCAGATTTTTATATAGTTAAACTTAACCCTAGATGTACCCTCTGTAAAGAAGGTTTATACTACTGGCTACCATTAATGTGAATAGTATTAATGGAAAGGAAGCTGTGAAGGGAACAGGAATTATTTTCCAGTACAGAAACTGACTGCACTATTTCAGAAATATATGGAGAAAACTTTCTCAATATGGGGAAAATCGAAAGTATACTCAAGCTTTGACAAATTTTCGACTGAAGTTGCTGGTCCTCTTTTGTTTCAGAAATAAATCAAAGTTCCATGGTGACAGTGAATTGAGACTTCTCAGAATTTATTGTAATTTCTTAAGAGCCAAGGGGCTTTTTATCTTCAGTAAATCCTATTGCCGTCAAGTATTTTAAATACGAGCTGCTTTAGTATCCTGTGTCCTCAGCAAAAATCAGACTACTGTCTATTACAGTCTCAACCACTTTACCTCGTCATTTTTTTCAAGTGAGTGTCTTTCCACGGAGAATGTTTTTTCAACAAATTTATATTTTGTAATAAAAATCTATGTAACTGAAAAACATTAACCAATTGTGGCAAGAACAGTGTTTTCCAGTCATTTTCATTCAATATGAGCACTATTCTCCCAGTATCATTAGCATTAAAATGCTTATCAGTGCATTTTAAACTCTTCTGTGACCCTGAAATATCTTGAATAGTAAATAAAGCAACTGAGATGACTTTGACTGTATTTTGTGATTTTATCACATGCTGGAAAACACGTGATGAGAGTTGAAAATCTGAAGTTAAAGTCCTCTCTAACAGAAAACTCTGTTTATACTTTTTTGTTCACCAGGATTCTCTACTCGTTTATATTTTTGTTAATTTCCTTTTGATTTTGTAAAGGGCTTAACAAAAGCATACAAGATCATCACAATTTTTCCAATTTTCTGCATCAGAATCCTTATGAAAGCGAAGAATTGATTTTGAAACACAGTTTTGGTTATTCCTTCATGTTGCTAAGTGCATCGTATTTCTTCAGTACAAGTTCAATTCTGAATTTTTGGAATCATTCTCCATATATTATATAGACTAGATTGATAAGAATACTAACAAACACAGCATGAGAACAACTGTAGGACAGTAGCATATTATTTACCTGACAGGTCTAGTTTCTCTAATGGAAAATTTAGCTTTTAATATTAAAGATGTACTTGAGCCATTTTAAACAACATACTAAATTCTTCCTCACCTTTTGAGTTGCTTTTCTCTCTAGATCAGTTTCTTCTACCCTTTTTTCATGTTTAGCAGTTGCTTAATGTATTAGCAATTACTCTAAAATTTATGTATTCTGCATAGAATTATTCATGGAGCTAGCTACCACATATGATGGAGCATGGCAAAAGAATCTAGGCCTATAGCAATACCTGGTAGATAATTTACAGTTATTTTACTTTGGTTTTAGTCTTTAAATATCAGTGCCTTTTGACATGTTACTGTCTTGAAGGCAACATAAAAGACACTATTACTTAGAGATTGGATTTGCCTGATGAATATTGCAAGTAATAAAAGTTGGTGAAATGTGGTGTTTCCTCCTTTCGAGTTTAAAGAAGCAGCTATGAGAATATGTCAAGTACTAACAAAAAACCCTTGACTTAATAATGAGGAGAAGGCCCTACTGTGCAGAAGAAGGATTTAGATGTTACAAGGTTTGTTTGGGTTTTTTAATGCTAAAATGTCAATTAACTTTTTTTCTCGTGTTGTTACATTACATATGTACATCAGCATTTTACAACCAAGAACTAAGTGCTGGACTTTAGGACTGATAATCTAAAATTTGAAAGGATTTTAGATGATCTATTTAATGACAGAAGTAGTAGAGTTATTTGAAGTGCCTTTGATATGCCCAGGAGTCCATTTGTGCCAATTTACTCTAATAGCTTGATTTCAGAATGATGATTTAATTAGGATGATCTTTTGATCAAAATCTGAATGCTGAAAGAAAATGGGCTGGGTCTGCAGCAGAAAGATGTGTAGTGGTTGATGCATCCTCCTTTTGCACAGTCCTAGCAACTCACTGCAGATTTTTATGGAGGAATTTTGGCAAATGATTGACCTTTCTTCTTGAACTGGAATATATGAGCCATGGCACCTTCCCCCTGTATTTGTGCCCTTTTTTCAGTAACAAGGATCTCTGTTTATGCAAACTCTGCTCACCAGCTTCTTGAAGGGCTCATTCTGTTTTGTGTCTTCACAATTGCCTAATTTCTTAGGAAAAAAAGCAGCTCACTAATGATCAATATTTTCTTCATCACTTGTGTTAACTGCCTGCATCAGTGTGTTCTGGATGTTGTTTTGTAGTTTAATTTTGGTCTTTCGGAAATATATTACTTAAAAAAGAAAGAAACTGAATCATAGATTGCAACTTGACCATATTAATGCACAGTTTTGGAAAGGAGTTTTGTAAAGGGAAATAATAATTTCTATTAAGCTTTAATCAGAGGTTGACTTGTCTACAGGTCATTGGAAGCTCGTTCTGAAGCTGGTCTTCTTTGAAGCAAAGCCATAAGCATCCTACTTCATATATGCATTACTTTTTAATTAGTAGAGTTGTGATATAGTCTATTTCTCTTACCTATATAGTTCTGTATATTATGTTTATAAACCATGCGTTTCTCATGTCGTGGCATTACAAAAAGTACTACAAAAGTCATGTGATGATGCATTGTTTATGAGAGTGTAAGTCAAAGATTGACATGGGTAGACCAAAACTGACCTGGGTAGACCAAAATCACATAATGACGGATTTCATTATTCCACTACCAGAAATGCAAGAAGAAATAAATACAGAATAATGAAGCTGCCTGCCAAAGCTTTTAACTTTAAGTTTTGACTGACTAAGCAAAAAGGTATAGGTGTTTGTGAATTGTGAATCTCAGAAAGAGTGAAGTTTCCTTTCTCTCTCATTGGAACAAGGTAGAAGATAATAGAAAGGAAAGAAGCTTTTTGGAGGGAATGTTTGACTGGAACACCTTATTTCCCCCAAAAGAGCCGCTACCTATTTTTTCAACTACAAGGAAGGCTGAGAGTCACAGCGATGAAGCAGCTTTTTCTTGAGGAGTAGGAGTGAAATATTTTTTTTTAACCTGCTATACTTCCACTTTACTTTCCAGAAAGGATCGTAGTATTAAGAAAAGCAATCTGATTTCCAGGATAACACCTCTCTCTCTCTCTCTCTAAAGCACAGAGAAGAATACAAATGTCTGTTGCTCTTCATGCATCCCTCTTTACACACAAGCTGTGTGAATTTTGTTGTAGAATGTTTGACAAATAGCTCTTTTCACCTGACAGTTTACTTTCCTTTGTTGTTTTCCCTTCTTTGCAATTACATGCTTTACTATATTTTTCGTACTGAGAACATAGTAGTGCATGTTAATATTCCATAAATTCCATTGTGTAATAGCTTGGAACTCACAGTTTATAAAATAGTTGGATATGTTTACTAATACAGGATATAGAGTTATTTGCCCGCTGATAGATGTTATCAAACTTATTTATAAAATGCATTTTTCAGTTTAGCCTCAGATTTTGTTGTTTATTTTTGAAAGACTGTTAGCACTAGAATTAAGTATAATGTTTAATGCTGTTTGCATTGATTTTATGCGATGTTATATAAGACGAATTATGCATTATTTCATGATACTTGCAATGCTGTATTTTTAGGAGTAGTCTTCACTTTAGAGTAGATTTCATGTCATAGTTTTATTTAACACTTGAATCATCCTGGCCTTCGGTTTGTGGATTTTCTAACTGTTTTCTACTTCAGCTTAGGGTGTATAGACCTTGTATTTTTCTCCCACTTCTTCACACGCCTGTAACACTTAGCTTTTCTTCTTTGCTTTTGCATTGACTGTTCTTCAGGAAAGCTACATTTTTAAAGAGATTGTTTCAGAACAGTTCAACAATAACAGAAAAATAAACACTTTTGGGGTTTTTTTAGATAACTCTTTATTTTCTAGTGTTCTTCTTATTCTAGGGGGAATGTAGAAATGATAGTCTTTCCTCACGTTCCAGTCCTTGTCACTAGTTGTTTTTTTAACAACTGCCATGGTTGAGGGAATTCATCTTGCTCAAAAAATTTCATGATCTCAAGAACCAATTTCTACTGCTATCTACAAGTCTCTTATGATTACTTTTTTCTACCCAGAATAGAAACTCAGGCTACTCAAGGCCCAGAATTTACACTTGACTGGATTAATGCAAAATTCGATTATCTTGGAAAATATTAGGAATGTTAGGACAGGTAAGAAGCATAACCATGAAAAATAGGGTTCTTGTGGAGAAGCAATAAATCATCATACTCATCTTTGCATTACTTCACATTGCAAAATTGTATTTTATTTTTTGGTACTGAAGACAATAAAGCCTGTAGTTCAATACAAGGCTTCTGTGTTCTAGTTTGTTTTGCAAAACAGTTGCCTTATTTGGTTCCCTCATTTTCTTAGAGTAGTCTGAGGCTGAATTATTTTCCACACAATCACTGAATACTTAATTCAAGTCCACCCAGAACCTTTCAACATCACAAATCAAAGTGGAGACTTTAATAG
Organism: Steatornis caripensis; assembly: GCA_013398225.1. Classification (NCBI taxonomy): domain Eukaryota; kingdom Metazoa; phylum Chordata; class Aves; order Caprimulgiformes; family Steatornithidae; genus Steatornis; species Steatornis caripensis. The sequence goes on from VZSC01008932.1 coordinate 502,916, forward strand.
AACTCTGATTGATAGGTAAATGCTTCAAGTTACAGCAGGTTAAAATATGAATGGTTGTCATTTTGGTCTTCAACTTTTTTTTCCTCTTTTTTGTATAAGTTAGTAGTAATGGAATGGTACATCAAATGAATAGGAGGATATTCTTAGCACTTGAAAACATTTCAGATAACTTGGTATTGAAAGCAATTCATGGTGGGCGCGTAGATTATTAACACATATGAGATCATGACACAGATGTGCCTTTTTTCTAAATGCTTTGGCTGAACCAAATAAACAAAGGGGACCAGGTGTTTCCCTTATTCTTTAGGTATGTCTTGTGTATTTCCTTAGATGTGAACTTATCAACCAAAAAGAACCTGCTTAAGATATTTCACTTGAATTTTTTTTTGTTTTTATCTTCTATCAAACTCAAGTTCAGTCTTGATAAATTGATTTTCAAAGCATTTTCTGCTTTTTCAAGCTCATGGCTATCCCCCAAGAAGCCTGAACTGCAGCGAAGGTTATTCTTCCCTCTCACAAATTAGAATCAAGACAATATGCTTAAGGTAGTCAGAATGATCTTGAGGTTGAATTCAGAAGTGAGACATAGGAGTATGTGCCCTTGCTGTTGATCAACAGATTCTAGAGACTGAATTGAAAATTGGGAAAAAAAAAGTAATGTTTCGCTCATCTGCTGTTTCGTGTGGGGTGTTTTGTGTTAAAAATGGGTCTGTTAGACATTGTTATGAGATTGCACATTTTTTACAATCAAGAGCACTAAATACTATCTGAAAAACTGTCAAGATAGATTTTTCCTTTTTATTATAGTACAATACTAAAAAAGAAGATTAGGGTTAGAAAAATTACTCTACTAAGCACTTTTTGTCAGTTGTTTTGTCATTTGCTTATATATTTATAATTTGTTCAGTATTGACTTAGCTTGCTCTCAATACTGTTTTAAAAAATCTGCTGTTCACCATGCAGGAATATAATAGAGAACACAGCTCTACTTTCGTATCAGTGTAGATCTAATAATCTAGGCAGGGTCACTCATGAGCTATCTATTAATGTCTGTACTGTAAAATGATATTTTCTTGATTTCAGTAAACAGAAATCGATAGAGGAACAAAAACCACACAGCATGACTTCTCATTTTTTCAGTCCTGAAGTTAACCAAATGCTAAACTAAAATGATAAAATAGTCCTTTTATGGAAAAAAAGCCCAAACAAACCAAACAAAACAGACCTTGAAAGTCTGCCAAGTTTAGTCATTAGCACTTGGTATGCTTTCGGTGTTAGCTGCAGGAATCAGATGATACTAACACAACTTAAGATGTTGAACTTAACACTTTGCTCAATTATTTTGAATATTCTGATTTCATGTCTGTGTTCTTTGCATGCACTTTGAATGTTCCACAAAACACTACATGTACAATTATTTTCTTCTAGTTGCAATTGATAACACACAAAACATTTAAGACTTTAAAAATTCATATGAGTCAAAGAATTTCAAATGTCATTCATTTCTATCTTTATCAAGTATTTTACAGGAAAAAATTCTGGAAGGTTTTTTCCCCCAGAAGTTGTTTTCCCCTTTGTTTTATTTTAGTTTTGTGTAATGGTTATTAATGAGATGGTAGTAATGAGAGAAAAGAGAGAATGTTAATTTTACAAGGTCTCAAGTTGTTCATGTTATTAAATGTCTGATTCTTTTTCTTTAAGTTCGAAACAAGATCGGCACAGAAAAATGGGGAAAGAGAAGGCTATCAAAGGCAGAAAATGCAGCTTGTGCCTCTGGGGAGGTTTCATTTGTACCTAGTTGCTACAGAAACACAAAACAAGAACAGGAACTTATGAGCTATTACCATACCTGGCAAAATCCTACAGCTGTTGGGAGTTGCTAAGGTCAAGGAGTCATAGCAGTGCTCACAGCAGGTAGAGTTGTCCAGAGAAGACCAACCAGTCTTTCCTAGATGATGGTAAGATATTGTCTTCAAGGTGAAGTGAAAATCCAAGCTGGAACAAAGTCATTGTAGTGTTCACTTCAAGAATATAAACTACTAATTGGTTCATCAGATTAAATTAAAAGCAAACTAAAGCAAAACAAAAACTCTAGGCAAAAAGACCTTACAGCAGGTCACTTTCTCCTGAACATATCTTTCATGAATAATGCCTTAATGCTTGCTTATACATTGGTTAAATGAAAACTACCCTCCTCAACACTGCCTCCTGAGTTGGGAAATGACTTATGATGCAGATTTAGAAATTCATATTCTCCATGGCCATGGATGGTCCCAACCCTCCAGCATTCATCAGTTCAATCTAAGCTCTCTAGGTAAATATGATTAGTGATGTAGACCCAGTCTGAATACTATTTTGCAGTTTATGTAGAATATGAGCACATTCTTTGAGTTTAGATTTTGGGACCACAGATCACGACAAAGGCTGGAACAGCAGCAAGGTTTGAGTATTGGGGGAAAGTGCCAAAACGTTTATTGGAATAGAGCTATTGCCTCCCAAATCAAACTTTTGGTCAATAAGGAGAAAACTAGGTACTTCACAACAATGTGCTTACAGCCGTTGAAAATGCAGGAAACCCAGAGTCAGAGTAATTATTTGATCAAAGTTTTCTGCATCTCACATACTCACCAACAGAGTTCTATAGGACTGACAGCTTCCGCAGATCAAAATAATTAGATTAGTCACCATATCTAGCTTTCAAAAGACTAAGTTTATTTTAGTCACAATTTTATTTCTCAGTATGTCTCTAACAACATGGATTTGATAAAAATCATTTTTAAACTGTCCTATGTTACATGCATTAACCATTGTATTATTTTGGAGAATGATACTTATGTATACATGCATTCTTTATACTATTGTACACATGTTCAGCAATTCTACACATTTTCAGAATATAGCTAACATTTTAGGCTATCTAAATATGTCTGTCAGACTTTACCTGCTTACTACCTGTCACATTCTACATCAATAATATTAAAAGAGTTGTGCAAGCACGGCATATAGAAACTTGTGTAATTTAGAGTTATATTTAAACTGATCAATTTAAACTGATTATATATAGGTGAATGAGTTCAAGACATGAGGCAAGCACATTCTTATCTGTTTCAGCTGGCATCACTGCCTACTGCCTTGAAAATCTTCAGCATTTGTTTTACCACGGCATGCACATAACAGCTTATGGGAAAGTGTGCCTCCATCCATCTCTGAAAAAATCAGTTTGACTTGACTGTGTTGTAGAATCCACAGAACTTTGATGATTTTTTCTTGCTGAGTTAATCTGTGGTGCTCCTCTGTTATGCCTGTCGGTAGAATATTACTGTTAAGACCATTGTCCACTCAAACAAGTTCCTTCAAGAAGGAAAAGATGGGATGGAAAGGCAAATTCTTCTGGGGGTGAGGAAGAGGGAGGAAGAAGTAAGTTGAGTTAAATACTTGCATGTTGTCATAGCATAGACTTAGACAAAATCACTCCACTCCAGTAAAGTTACATTGAAAAATATTAGGCTGTATATATTTATGAATATTCTTTACACTGGTTATCAAATTCAGGTGGAAAATTAAGAATAAATATAAGGGAAATAAAAAGCATTCTTTCTAGGTGATGGGCTTTCCAAGTATTTTTCAAGAAAAGTGTATGTAAGCTCCAGAGAGCTTTGCATACAAACACATTATCAATCATTTTGATGTTTTCTAGAAACTGTAGCACTAACGGAATTCTGTGAAATTCATTTATGAATACATGTGTAGCAATACTATTAAACTGCCATTTAGCTTTGGTTGGACATTCAAAAAATGATGAAGATAAAATTCTCTATATAATAATGGATAGGTTTAAATACACAATTAACAGTGAGTTTGTGCTAACCAGCATGACTGCAAGTACACTCACGTCCAAATTCTTCAGAAATGGCTATGGCAATTTATGGATTAAACTGCTTTAAAACAAATGCATACCCATTCCTATTCCTATTTGTACTTTCTGCATTTTCTCCTGTAGTACTGTGCTACTTTAGCTGCACACAAGGTGAAATTAAGACAGTGAAATAAGCTCTGCCATGACTTAAAACGTATGTAAGCATTATATGAATGTTACCTCTCAGTGTAGAAATAAAAATAAAATAATATAGCTATAATTCAGTTATGCTTAGGTGTAAGGATAGATATATAGTGTAAAGATAGAATTGGTTTTTGGAAAACTGGGTCATTCCAGTAACTTTAAACTAATTAGTCAAGTCACACAGATCTCAGCTAGACTTCTTCGCTGGTTTTCAAACTGTTGGAAATTGAAAGATCAGCTGGCGTTCCTTAAGCACAGAGAAAAAAACATTCTGCATTATGATTTCAGTTATTTAACTAAACTGTTTAAGATTAAAACAATTGCAAAAATTTTGTTACAGAAGTATTGCCATTTAAAAAGGATTTGTGATGAAACGTTTATTTCTGTTGCAACTAATAACTTAGAGTTGCCAAGGATAAACAGCGTTCGTTAACCTGCAATAACTTTCTATTCAGTATACCAAAAAAAATGAGTAGCCCAAAACACTTCGTCCCATGGCAGTGTTTATTTCTCTAGTGTTAAGAAGTAAATTTACATCTGTGTGTCTCATTTCATAAATCACTTGAAATCATTTCAGAAAGGATGATGTATAACAAACTATTTAGCTTTATTAACGTGTACGATAATTAGTCTTCCTTTTGGAAATTACATCTACAATGAATATTATAACAGGATTTTCATTTTAATTCGTTTGAAAACTTTCTGCATTTCAGCAGCTAATACATTGAAACAATTGCCTGATTTGGTAGCTGTGCTGACCATAGTTGCTGTTTAACCTTCTACCATTTTCTGATGGGAAAAAATGCAGCAGCTGAACCAGAGGTGTGGCAGTTATGAATCACTGTAGATGTTCTTGTAGACAGTACTCTCTTGAATAGTAGTTTAAAATTATCTTTATGTTTTTCTACAGTTAATTCTGTACCTTGTGTTTTATGAACTGCTTAATGATTACCTATTACTATAGCCCTAGATTAATTCACAGGTAGCAATACTAGTGTGTGTTATCAGTTTCTAATATGATCCAAGAAACAAAATAGTATTTTTTTGCCATGTTTATAATAAGGGTAGTTTGTCACTAGACAGAAGTTACAGCAACTAATACAAAAAGCATGACAGTTGGAATATCTGACTGGAATTTTTCTTTTTGTTGAAAGCTAAATGCTTTCTCATTCACAAAGTTATATATATGTTTTCTTGTAAGATTGATTTTCCATGATGTAGGAGATAGGACTGTTTGTATTTTTACTTTAGTTTGCTTTTACATATTTATTAGAAGAACAAAAAGAATAAAAATAATCAATTCTATAGTGAGTTACTTCTACAAAGAATACCAGGCTTATAAAATTGAAACTGTCTTACTATGGTTTAGCAGCAAAACTATTATTTAATCTTTTTTTCCTAGGAATTATATTTCACAAAAAATATCATTAGTTTAATGATGGAAAATTTTTCAGTAGTCACATTGCTTAACTGAGTCATTTCACTAGTGCATTATATTCAGTGAAACAAATTACTTTTATATTTATTTGAATGAATGTCTCTGGTTTAACACGTAATTTTTAATATTGAGTATAAAGACTTATTCATAGATGTAGACATAATTTTATACAGACTGTTTGTGTGGACTATTGCTTTTATAATTTTTTTCAGAAGGGAATATTATTATATGTCAAGATGAAGATTTTTGATACTTCACTTTTCCATGTATTTTTTGTTTCCATGGAGCAATATTCTATCCTAACAGAGATCTGGAAAAGCATTTTGCCTTTTCATTTTAGCACAGTCTAGGTTTTAGGGTGGTTTTTGATAGTTGTACATATTATGGATTAACTCTAACTCCTTCAGAAAAACCCCACAACTTTGCTGAATATATGGAGCAGATACAATCAATACTGCTCTGAGAAAGGTTTATACACAGTGCATTTTGCTATGTGTTACTTTATAGCTAACTTAAATGTCAGAATTAAGTCATGAAAGTTCAAGCCTATTTGTATTTATTTTCTTTTAACAAGGTCGAGAGGCAAATGGTATTGCTTCGCCATGTATATGTATATTCTTTGTAAAGAAATTCTTTTTAAGACTCCTTTTTATGGTCTCTAAACATGGTTCTCAGATATTGCATACCTTTTGGAATGACATTTACATTTTGTAGGGTTTGTCGGGGTTTTTTTGTTTGGTTTTGTATTTTTTTCCTTTCAGAAATCCACACATGGGTCACTGATGTCAAAGTTTGTTAGCTGAGTTAAGTGTTTTTGAGAGCTATACCCATATATACAAGTATGCAGTGTTTTGCTGTTGTTCTTTCTAAAGGGATTATAAAGATCATTGTTTGCCTTAATAACCCTTACACTGTTAAATTTCATGTGTTTATGTTCCACACAGGTAAAGGACATGTAAAATATTCGTCTCTTACTACTTTTGTCAAAGAAATTGAATTAGAAATTCTGTATATAAAAATTATTATCATATTCCTCTAAATATACTTTTTCCTAGAAAATTCCACTGATGAACAGTTTAGATTAACTTCCTCCCCTCCCCACCGCCCCTTACCTTGCTGGATTTAGTAATGACTACAAAGCTCTCACACTGTGTTCCTGTACTGAGTCTGCCTGCGATTAAGTTAATTTTCTTCATAGCAGCCTGCATAGTGCTGTGCTGTAAACTGGTGACCAAGGGAGTGTTGGGTTTTAGCTATTGCTGAATGCTTGCACATCAAGGCCTCTTCCTTTTCCCACTCTGCCCCTGTCAAAGCAAGATCTGGGAGGGGACATGGCCAAGACAGCTGACCCGAACTGACAAAAGGGATATCCCATACCATTTGATGTGCTCAGCAGCAACAGCAGGGGAAAGGGAGAAGGAAGGGGGGTGACATTGGTGGTTAAGGCATGGCCCTGCTACATGTGCTAGTTTCCAGGAGTGGCTGGGCATCTGCTTGCTGATGGGAATTAGTGAATGAATTCCTTATTGAATTCCTTCTGAATTTCTGAAGGGGTGAGCAAGTGACTGGGTGGGCACTTACCTGCTGTCCAGGGTCAACCCACCACAGTTTCTTAGTAACAGCTCAAAAAACCCGGACAACGTCAAATTTACTAGGAGCAAATGTTTCTAACCAGTAAAACCCAAAATGCTTGACATTTCTTTTTCAGCTTTCCTTGAACAGTAATGATGCTGCACTTTAACCATATGGTTTAAATGCTGCTCAACGTCTATGCTACTTTTTCTAGTAGAGGTCCCTGGGGAAGGTACCAGAAAGCCACCACAGATCTCTTCTGCAGGGAGGGATTTGTCTAATATAGGAATTGTATAATACCTGTATTATGGTATGCTAGTTTGTACCATGGACAATTTAATGACATTTTTAGTGCCAGCTATTTGATCAGTGGATAACTTAAATTTTGTTATAATGTTGTTTTATATAGGGGCATATTTAATCCCAGGGAAAGCGATATATGCCTATGGAGGAAACAATAGTCTTTTTTACTGTGCTTTTAACTCAAAATTGACAAATCTGTTCTTCATGTAAAAAGTTACCATAGAGGAACGTTTAATATTATTGTGTGATACAGTAATTACTACCTTGGTTCTGGAGACCAAATCCTAACAAACTTTTTAATTTTTAACTAAGTAAAAGGGAAAGTCCAGTCAATAATTTAACTGAGAGTTTTGCTTATTTTGATCACTGTTGCTAAAGATAATCACTTTGTGTTTTAAATAACAAGTGAGCAATACTTACGTTCTTTCATCTGACTGAGAACTAAGCTAGCCCTTTGTGATTCTCAGCAAGCTATATTTCAAATAAGCATTAAAATGTGTGAAATGTTATTCAAACTATGACCTTTTCAAAACTGCTGTCGCTGTGATGCACATTTCCTGCTCTTGGTGACATTGGGTAGCACATTTGGCAGAACAGAGGATTGCCTGCTGTGCTGCAATTGAAAAGCAATCAACCATTTGAATAAAGGTCCATGTATCTGTGATGAGGCAAACGTGTCATTTCCCACTTTGTTTTAGAGCATACACTGTTTGCCACTGGTCGGATGTTAAATGAATAATAAACATTTTTCAAAAGACAAAGACAGTATGTGAGAAAGAAAACACAGTAAATGCTAGGTACAACTAAGGATTTAATTTAAAGTAATGAATTGCTGGCTTGAAACTGCTCGAAGGACATCAGTCTACATTTATGCATAGACCCAGCAGTGCTCTTATTCCAAATCTGTTCATCTGCTTGTTTCAGACCCGTATATGTTTTCCATTCTTCTGTGTAAGGCAAGTAGTGTGTCTCGAGCCCACAGATAGTTTTACCAATGTAAGGGTCACTGGTCAAATATAAGGAGAATGATCAACTATGAGGATTTTTACAAGGCTTAGCATAGTACCAAGAGATCACCTCCTATCAGTGAAAGAGACCTTGACAACACTTTCCTGGTTCCCACGAGCACGTGAGCAGTCCTAGGAGGGCAGTAATTTCACCCGAGGGAACCTGCAGACCCCTGGGCCGTGAGGTTGCACACAGTAAGTTGCCCAGCAGCACTTCAGTGGCAAATTTTATTTTGGTTGAGGTATAAATCTGAGTAGGGCAATGCTCTGGAGGAAAGGCTGTGCAGTGGAGTTGTCATAGTCATTTGTTATGGTCTGATAGCAAAGCAGATGCTTAACAACCCTGGGCACGAGCAAGAAAGTTTATAGAGGCAGGAATATACAAAAAGTCTTCTTAACTGTAGGAAGAGAGGGCCACAGCTGAGCCTCCTCATGCAGGGTGGGGAAACCACCTCCAGCTGCCTTGGAGGCACTGGGAGCTCTGGCCAGGGAGCAGGCGGCGTGAGAGGGGAGGTAGGCCGGGGGCAGCGGGCCTGCGGGCTGCACCAGGGCCTGGGGAGTGGAGGAAGCCCACAGAGGGCTGGCTGACAGGAAGGGCAGGTGGAGGTGAAGGCTCTGGAAGGTGAGAAAAGTTTCTGCCTGCTAAGCAGAAGGTGTTATTTATGTACTGCTAGTTGTGGTTGCGTTTTTAATTTCTCTTTTGCTTATGTGGTGACAGAGCGCTGGCACAGGCTGCCCAGGGAGGTGGTGGAGTCTCCTTCTCTGGAGATACTCAGAACCCACCTGGATGTGTTCCTGTGCACCCTGCTCTAGGGACACCTGCTTTAGCAGGGGGGTTGGACTGGATGATCTCCAGAGGGCCCTTCCAACCCCTGCCATTCTGTGAGTCTGTGATATGAACTGGTGTTTTGCCTCTGTCTCTGAGAAACTTTGAAGAGATACAAATTGCTGCTTTCAAAGACGGCTAGGGCTAGCAGAGTTATGGAAAAGAGTATGTGACACAGAATTGCTTGACGTTAAGAGTTTTTTCTGGTGTGGAAGAGTTAAGAGTTTTTCTGTTAAGAGTTTTTTCTGGTGTGGAAACGAGAATAGCTCACTCTTGTTCTGTCTTCTTCAAAGCAGGTTTGCACCTCTTTTCTTGAAAGCCTCCTGGGAGGAAGAAGAATATTCTAACAAAAGTTTATTTCTGCCCCTGAATTATTTTTAAGACATCTTGCTGTGCAACTATTTAACACTTTTAAATCATTAGAAAATAGAAAATAATGATTTAAGTAAACCTTGAATTATTTTATCTACGTGAAATTATTCTTTTGAACCCCATATTTGTAATTATACTTTGTGGTTTAAAATGTTCCTCACATTTTATCCACTGTTGTGGTTTGTTTGTTTGTTTGGGTTTGGTTTTTTTTTTTTGGTAACTGTATACCTGCAGGCATTTTGTTGTGGTTAATTAGAGCAATGTAGGACATTCTTGTGCCTATATATTGGTCATCTTTCAAAGTTCTTTCAGTTCCTATCTCATTACCTTAACATTACAAGGTTATAACTTAACAGTACAAGGCAGCAGAGTCCCTCAGACTTGTTCATCTATAATGCCATGTGCTGTTGAACTCTCCTCAGGAAAATTCTTCAGAAGATCAGACTTTTGTGAATACCCTTCCACCTTTATGAATGGGGATCTATTCCAGGTGGCATTTCTCTATTTTGTTCATAATAATTGTAATCAAACTCTATGACTGTGTTTGAATTGCTACTATAACAATTTTTCTTGTGATGAAGGACCATAATTTTAAGATTTTTTTTGTCTTCCACGAGATTTATTTTCTTCATACTTGTGATGTGACAAATCTTACTCCTTTGTCTTCCACCAAATTTAATTAGACAAATAAGTGGTTCTGTCTTTCTGTTAAGAAGAATGAGCTTTGGACTTGACTATTGTACCTTGGATTTTTTTGTTCTTAACTTTGTTATTCTGAAATCAGGAAAAATTGTACTATTTAAGTATTCTTTCTCAGCTATAATTTCTCGCTGTAGTTCCTTCTTCCTCTTGTCTTCTACTTCATGTAGACAAAGAACTTCAGAATGTATATTAATTGATTTATTTTTATTTCCTGTGCTTAAACTTCCGCTTCTAGACAAATTGAGGAGAGAGCGGGGGCCTGGGGAAGTTGAACGTGAAGAGATGAGAAAGCACTTTTAAATGGAAAGACTAAGAGACCTCTGAGTTTAATCTTAGTTTGAAAAGAGTGTGAGATTGGGTTGTTTTTAAGGCTGAGTCTTTAGAAGTTAGATTTTCAAAAGTGATTTTTGGAGCTCTGGTAGTATGTTGCCTTATGCTTTTATGAGGTTCACATTTTTAAATTGAAAATGCTCTGTAATCATTAATAGCAAGCTAGTCACAGAAAAGTGAATAAACATGGACCATATATTTATGTTTTTGTCACTTTTAGAATTTGTAAGAAATACTTACATGTCTTTATATAATTTATACAAGACACATTAAAATTACTTTAAATGCAAATCCATGGACATGACCACAAGTAAGATTTCTCTCCACATCACCTCCCTGCCCCAGGTGACCATATTCCAGAGGTCCTGTCTCTTCAGAAAAGCATGTGAAATAAAAATTCCTGGAAGTGTGTCCAAAAGCTTGGCTAAGCTGGTTAGAGTTTGGAATGCAGACAATTTATTAGTCAGTTGTTATACTATAGACCCACACAACAACCAACCAAAGATGCTACTGTTTAAAATCAAGGCATGTGCTGAAGTAAGGCACTCTAGCACCATATTTACAGAATACATTGGTATGGAGAGTTCAAAATCCTTTATTTCTTGAGTTTATTAAGACATGTGCTCTTAGTTATGTAGGGGAACTTTATTACCATGTTATATTGACAAATTATTCATAATTTTTATTACTCTCAAATAAATCACGCTCTTATTTAAATTTTGTCCCCTGCCCAAAATACTACAAAGCAAAACGCTGAATTACTGAAGAAGTTTGTATACTGAGAGTGCTGGATAATGAGTAATGCAGATTTAGTGTCATGTTCAGTCAGTGTAATTACAAGCTATTCTTGCTAGTGATACCAAAATTTGTTGAAGAACTGCTGTTAAAATACTGTAGCTTTAAAAAAAAGAAAAGGTCCAGAGCTTTTTTAATATTTATGAGCAGATACTCACAGTTCATGCTGAGGTCATGCTCTGTGGTAGTGCCCTACCAGTGTTAATGGTAGATGGTGATCAATCTTCTGTTCCTATTTCTTTTTCGTTTTCTTCTCCCCACTGGTCTCCCTGAGATATTTCTGCTTCATATGAAACTTAAGGCTACACTGAACACTTACCAACATTAGGATTACAGTCTTGGTTGGGCCTTTCATAGGTAGTATATAGAACAAAAATACAGCTGTAGAGCTGGAATTGTAAATTACAGAATCATTTGAAATAAAAGGGAAGGGAGGAATGAGACTGTTGACCCCAGAAATCAGCGTCAGTTATTTGTACAGAAGATATCGATGTATTGTCTCAAAAAATAGCTGCCACTTTGTTTTAGATGACACTTAGATAATGCTGCAAGTTATGATAGAAGCCATGAATGCAAATTATGTTCTTGGGGAAATTGAAAAAAAAAAAAAAGTGAATCTGAGAGTGGGATCGACATACAGAAAGCCTGTGTGCATTCCAGAGAATGTGGTGATTCACGCTCATGAATTTCCAGTTTACATGTGCAATGTTTGTCTAAACTGATTAGTTAAAAAGTATGTATTCCTGTGAGCCTAAAACATCCATTAATTCCCAAATCTAAGTGATGCAACTGTGACCTAAAACTTGATCAACCCTGGGTGCTGTTGAACTCACCTTTAGCTAGGAAACATGTATGAGGAGTCCTAAGTGACAGCTTTAAACCGTATTTATTAAAATTTGTCTTAAAAGAAAAGCCAAACCACCTTCACTTTCTCCATTTTTTAAAAATCAAAACTCTCTTGTTTGTTCTTTCATTTTATGTCTGTTTAGAGCTTAAGTTTCAAGAGAATCTGAAAAACGTATGTGACCGCTTTAGTGGTCTTAGGCGTAATAAATTTTTAATGATATTTCTTAAAGTGTGAGTTTGGTTTTTTGGTTTTTTTTAAACTTAAGTCAGGAAACATTTAAATTATCATAGCCTTACTTTCAAATTGAACAAAGTACATTTTGTTTTCCATGGTGCTATAGACCCTCTTAGAATGCAGAAGTATTACGCTTTTTTGGCTGAGTATGCTAACATAGCTAATACGGTTACACACTTTCCTATTGTGTTGTGGCACTTGACAAATGCAGACTTATCTCTCATCACATAAGAAATACCAATAAAATTGCTGGAAAAAGATAGGTAGAATTCATGGGTAGATTATTTGTCGCCTTGATTTACTTGATCTCAGTCTCTTGATAGTGAATATGCTGTGCTGCTTCTCGTCTCTACTAAATTACTGAATTATGTCTAAGTATAGGAACCTAAGCTCATCTTGGTCTAATTTACTTTCTAAATCTAAATGCTTAGATAGAAGAACAGCCTTCGGGAAAACTTGTTGGTTTTTTAATAACTTGCAAGGGAGGTAGTGATGATAGTCTTCTGAATGGGTGCTGCATCCTAAGCAATAAACCCCCCAAAACATGTTATCACTCTGTCAAAAGTATACCACCATTACTAATAATTCCAGATAGGCAAAGTAGTAGTGGCAATTTCCTGAGAGTCACTGGAATAGTAAAGTGTTTTGTGAATTGGCTGTAAGTCACAGGCCGTATGGGTTTAAAGGATCGTTTCTTGTTTGATAATGACAAGATTCCTGTAGTTTTATACCTAAACAGGAAGCAACTCTATTCCAAGATGAAAATTATTGCTTTCTAAAGGAACTGTCTTTTTTGGAAACAAAAATTGAAATGATGGATTTACCCAATATAGTGATTATTGCAAGTTGGGCTGGAACAGTGAAAAGCAGCAGAAGTTGGTTGTGTTTGAGGGCTAGTCTATACACTGAGTTTTCATTCCTCCTACCATGGTATAGAGAGGAAGACAGCTGCAACTTGATGAAAAACATGTAAAGTCAGAGTCCTGAATACCCTGCAATACCTTGACGAGTCAGAACAAACGCTTAGGTATCTCTAACCAAACACAGTGGGCCAGACCAATAATGAAGTTGTGGTTTACTTACCTTTATCAAGTAAACCTATCCGCTAAACAAAAGTTCGATGTATATCAGACTTTTATTTCTATTTTTAAAAACTTACTTGGCAGTGAGCTAAGACTTGATTATGATGCAGTTGTGTAAACAAAAAGGTTACTGACATTGTGTATCATAATATTTGGTCAAACGGTTTGCATTTTTCATTTGGCACTGATAACAAAATGCTAGTGCTTTTTATCCATAGCCCCTTATTAAGGCCATTGAAAACATCTGGTATCTCCTTTGTTTTACTGGCTTATTCTTCTGTGAATCTAAAGTCTGGTTGTCCCAATATTTCATGAATAATTCTCAAGAAATGTAAAGAGGAAAATCATAAGTATCCATGGAGAAACTTATCTCAGTAGTACTCACAAATAATTATTTGTAATTGTTTCTCCATTGTCAAGTTGGAGGGCTTAGTGCTGTATCAGTTACTCAGGTGAAAAAAAATTGAAGATGACTGCATGTGCCCTGCACCTCTTGCTAATTTGATTTGATCCTCTGCAATAAAGTTAGTATTTTGACTTCACTGATGAAGATCAAATCCATGCCATTACATGTAACCTTGCTTTCTGTTGGTAGTCTTAAAATTTCTAGATTTCTGTGTCACTAGCTTATTTTTAAAAAAAAATTGTAGCTAAACCCATTTATTTTTATTTCTCAGTAGTTACTTAATATTTATTGGTTTGTTTACATTTTCAGAATTGGGTGCACTTTTAGTTCAAATTTACATCAAAGTTATGTTTTTGCATATTTATTAGTCACGTCATTTGAAATTGCACAGATTTTACTTATTTTTTTGCTGTGAGTGATCTGATAACTACTAGTTGGTGGAATTTTTAAGAATAAACATTTAAACTATTTTTTCTTAAATATATACTAGAAAACACTTGAAACACTGCATAGCTGCTCCTTTTCATCAAATATGTTAGAAGATCTGCAAGTTAGGATTAAAAATAGCCCAGAACAGTGCTTGTTATACATGCTGAAGGCACGAAAACCAGCTGAACTTAAGGGAAAGACTGTGTCTGAGGAAAGAATCTTACCTCTATTAAGGTCAATGGGAATTTTACTATTGACTTCAATAGGAGTTGTGTATGCAGTGATGTATGTAAATATATATGTATTGTTTTGCAGTAGTTAATGGTGTAAAATGGAGACATTTATAAAACATTACATAAAGTAATACAGTGTTTCATTAGGGCAAAATTACTTGTTTATTCGTGTACATGATTGGTATAAGCTGACATATACCAATATTATAAATATCAATATATATTATGCAAATCATTCTCCCTCATCTGAAAGTAGCTGTTTTGCATTCAGGCGTCAGATTCAATTACAATACTAAAATGAAGTCCCAAGTAAAGTCTTAAATCGGTTTCTACTTTCACAACAATATATAGCACAGTGCATTGTTGAGTCACCACACACCTCTCAATATTTCAGAGCAGTTGTTAGATTGCGATCTTTATCTTCCAATTCAGAAAGCAGAAATAATAATGATTTATCGACTTTGGCCTCAAACTGCAGCAGTTCTGTCGCTTCAAAGAAGTCTTGTAATTCTGTAATGTCTGTACATGACCTGTGCTGTAAAGTACTCTCAGACATTGTGAGACTTCATTTGAGGTTAGTGGTAGTAGAAGGAAATTGGATATACATTAATTTCTGTCAGTTAATGTCTGTTGCCTGTATATAGTGGTGACCCATTGGCACAAGGAGTAATATTTTCAAAAACTTCAGCGAAATTTTGAGTGTTGGATTGGGTTTGCCCATTTCAAGTCAGTTTGGTGCATGAACAGTTAAACCCACCACCCACCCAGCCTCTACTGTTTTATCTATGTGTATAAAAATCACTGTAATGTAGTTATATCAGATATACAATATCTGAAGTAAATATGTAGTCTTCTCAACTTTGTACTCAAAATGTTCAAAATAATACAGCAGAAGAATTTCTCATATTAGAGCCAAATTTCATAGTTGGGTGTTTTCTGCAGTACCTTTTGTCTGTAGGAAATTTGTGCTGTGTGAGAAAGCAAAGAATCAATGTACTGTTGTCTTGGGTCTAATAGTCCTGTAGGCTTAAGAGCAAAAAGTAGTAAGAATTTACTTCTCCCACTGAAGTGAAAAAACATAAATTCTTAGTGGTTAGAAGCAATGTGTGTCAGACTTTGGTATTAACACGTTAGGTCTTCGTTACAGAAAATGAATCTAATACTACCAAGTTACACATTGCCATTTTTTTTTTATGGGGCAGCCAAGTATCATTCAGCTCAGCTGTGAGAATGAGGAAAGTATTGCAAGGAATTAAAATACTAGACGTTTATAGTATTTTAGGATCAAGTTCTTGTTTGTTCTGGAGATTGGGAGTGTACAGCATGAGAATAAAATGAAGTAATTGCGAACATCTGTAGACATTTTAGTATTTTTATACTTACTTTAGAATAAAACTATTGCGTACTTGTTACTGCATACTAATCTCAATGTGTGAATGTCTATTTTATCTGCCTGTCAGAGCGTAAGGAGTGTCAGGACGATGCTCTTAGTCATATGGTAGTCCTGTGAGGAGCATGGGGTTGGGTTCTGATCCTTATGGGTCCCTTCCAACTCGAGGTACTTTGTGATTCTGTGATGTAAATTCTAGAGAATGCGTTGTTCTGTTACATGCAATAGCATAGCAATCTTAAGGTGACAAGCTTCAATGTACATTTAAAAAGACAGGATTTACTATGAATTTTTTTTAATTGAGAGAAAATATTGTCTTATTGCTGGATGTTGTTCTTAATTACAGTTAACCAAACATGTGACAATGACTAAAAGTATACCTAATCATGGTAACGAGATTAAATTTGTTTCATTTCAGGCTGACCTATGTTAAGCGTTAGTCAAGGATGTAACAAAGGACATATTCTTACTTCATTTACATAATTCAGTCCTTTTTGTATCTTGCAGACAAGGGAACAAAGTGTCATTAATATCTCAAAGCTACTAATTTTTTTCTTTTTTTTTTTTCTTTTTTTGTTTAGGGCACATGGGTCAAGATGGCCGTTTCAGATCATGTGAAAACAAGTACTGTGGTCTGGGTAGACACTGCGTTGTGAATGGGGAGACTGGCCAAGCTGAGTGTCTATGCATGGAGCACTGCAAGCCACATTACAAGCCGGTGTGCGGCTCTGACGGAGAATTCTATGAAAATCATTGCGAAGTGCACCGGGCTGCCTGTCTGAAAAAGCAAAAGGTCACCATTGTACACAATGAGGATTGCTTCTTCAAAGGTAAGCATGGCTGAACAATATCTGGAATATGCTATCAGGTACATGTTTTCAATCAGTTCAATTAAAGCTCCATACAGGCTGCACTAAGTATACAGTGAATAAATGACTCAAAGTTGTTACAGTAAGTACCTCACTCCAGAGATACCTTATGGATTTTTTTTTTTCTTTTTATTTGTACTCAGTGCTCTGGGCAATCACCCCTTTTTAACCTGAATAAACCATTTGTCTCTTGGAAATTAATCCACAGCAGCTTGTCTTACAAATGTGGCTGTTGACCTCATTCATCTGAACGTATTTACAGTCCCAAAGCCCAAAGGATATTAATCTCTGTTACAGGAAAAAACAGAATTTAGGATTTCAGAGGGGGTTTGTAAGGCTGCAGGACCTGTGCTTGTATTTGGTGTTGAAGTTGATAGACCAGCATTGTTCATGGCTAAATGGGTCTTGCTTTGAATTGGGACAATGAGAATTTTACTTGCAGATTTACCAAAGCATTGCAAGTTTAGGTACTTTTTAATCTTCTGAATGCTGAGAGATATACCTAATGTTAAGCATGGTATACTTGTTCTTTTTTATGTAATTTGAGCACACCCTGCAGGTTTCTGGAACTCTGCCAATACAGACCTTGATTAAGCATGTTTGTGAGTACTTTGACAGATTTGCAGCATGTTATTACTGGTTAGAACAGGCAGATGGCTTTTGAGGGGAGGGAGGAAATGTTTTTTAAATAAGGCCCTTTTTGTATACCTAGGGGTTGAATTAATTCATATTGTACTCTGCATCTACCCTCTTTCAGTTTAAAACCAGTACCCCTTGTTCTGTCACAACAGGCCCTGCTAAAAAGTTTATGCCCTCTTACAGGCCCCATTTAGTGACTGAAAGATCTCCCTGGAGCCTTCTATTCTCCAGGCGGAAGAACCCACCTCTCTTAGCCTTTCTTTATAGGAGAGATGCTCCATCTCTCTGATCATTTTTGTGGCCTTCATCTGGACCCACTCCAACAGGTCAATGTATTTCCTGTGCTGAGGACTCCGGAGCTGGACACAACACTCCAGGTGGGGTCTCATGAGAGCTGAGTAGAGAGAGAGAATCACCTCCCTCAACCTGCTGGTCACACTTCTTTTGTTGCAGCAGGTTGGCTGCCTGGGCTGTGAGTGCACATTGCCGGCTCATGTCCAGCTTTTCATCCACCGGTATCCTCAGGTTCTTCTCAGCAAGGCTGTTCTTAATCCCGTCATACCCCAGCCTGTACTGATACCAGAGGTTGCCCTGACCCTTGTGCAGGACTTTGCACTTGGCCTTGTTGAACCTTGTGAGGTTTACACAGGCCCACTTCTCGAGCTTGTCCATGTCCCTCTGGATGGCATCACGTCCTTCAGCCATGTCAACCACACAACTCATCTTAGTGTTGTCTGCAAACTTGTTGAGAGTGCACTCAATCCCACTATGTCATTGATGAAGATATTAAACGGTGCTGGTTCCAATATGGACCCTTGAAGGACACCACTTGTCACCAGTCTCCATCTGGACATTGAGCTGTTGACCGCTACCCTCTGGATGTGACCATCCAACCAATTCCTCATCTACCAAACAGTCCGCCCATCAAATCTATCTCTGTTCAATTTAGAGAGAAGGATTTTGCGGGGGACAGTGTCAGAGGCCTTGCAGAAGTCCATATAGATGACATCTGTAGCTCTTCTCTTGTCTACTGATGTAGTCACTTCATCGTAAAAGACCACTAGGTTGGTCAGGCAGGACTTGCCCTTGGTGANAACAGGCAGATGGCTTTTGAGGGGAGGGAGGAAATGTTTTTTAAATAAGGCCCTTTTTGTATACCTAGGGGTTGAATTAATTCATATTGTACTCTGCATCTACCCTCTTTCAGTTTAAAACCAGTACCCCTTGTTCTGTCACAACAGGCCCTGCTAAAAAGTTTATGCCCTCTTACAGGCCCCATTTAGTGACTGAAAGATCTCCCTGGAGCCTTCTATTCTCCAGGCGGAAGAACCCACCTCTCTTAGCCTTTCTTTATAGGAGAGATGCTCCATCTCTCTGATCATTTTTGTGGCCTTCATCTGGACCCACTCCAACAGGTCAATGTATTTCCTGTGCTGAGGACTCCGGAGCTGGACACAACACTCCAGGTGGGGTCTCATGAGAGCTGAGTAGAGAGAGAGAATCACCTCCCTCAACCTGCTGGTCACACTTCTTTTGTTGCAGCAGGTTGGCTGCCTGGGCTGTGAGTGCACATTGCCGGCTCATGTCCAGCTTTTCATCCACCGGTATCCTCAGGTTCTTCTCAGCAAGGCTGTTCTTAATCCCGTCATACCCCAGCCTGTACTGATACCAGAGGTTGCCCTGACCCTTGTGCAGGACTTTGCACTTGGCCTTGTTGAACCTTGTGAGGTTTACACAGGCCCACTTCTCGAGCTTGTCCATGTCCCTCTGGATGGCATCACGTCCTTCAGCCATGTCAACCACACAACTCATCTTAGTGTTGTCTGCAAACTTGTTGAGAGTGCACTCAATCCCACTATGTCATTGATGAAGATATTAAACGGTGCTGGTTCCAATATGGACCCTTGAAGGACACCACTTGTCACCAGTCTCCATCTGGACATTGAGCTGTTGACCGCTACCCTCTGGATGTGACCATCCAACCAATTCCTCATCTACCAAACAGTCCGCCCATCAAATCTATCTCTGTTCAATTTAGAGAGAAGGATTTTGCGGGGGACAGTGTCAGAGGCCTTGCAGAAGTCCATATAGATGACATCTGTAGCTCTTCTCTTGTCTACTGATGTAGTCACTTCATCGTAAAAGACCACTAGGTTGGTCAGGCAGGACTTGCCCTTGGTGAAGCCATGCTGGCTGTATTGAATCGCCTCCCTGTCCTCCATGTGCCTTCGCATAGTTTCTAGGAGGATCTGTTCCATGATCTTCCCAGGCACAGAGGTGAGGCTGGCAGGTCAGTAGTTCCCAGGGTCCTGCTTTCTACGTTTTTAAAAAATGAGTAAATGTTTCCCTTTTTCCAGTCACCTGGGACATCACCTGACTGCCATGACTTTTCTAGTATCAAGGAGAGTGGCTTGGGGACTACATCAGTCAGTTCCCTCAGGACTCTGATATGTATCTCCTCAAGTCCCATAGACTTATGTATGTTCAGGTTCCTCAGGTGGTCATGAACCTGATCTTCTCTTACAGTGGGAGGGACTTTGCTCCCCAAGTCCCTGCCCTGCCGTCCATCCACTCAAGAGGTGTGGGAAGAGAGGTTGCCAGTGAAGACTGATGAAAAAAGTTGAGTATCTCAGCCTTTTTGCCAGTTGTTACCAGTTTGCCAGTTGTGCTCATCAAAGTGAGAATGCTTTTTTTGACCTTCCTTTTCTGGCCCACATAGCTGTAGAGGCCCTTCTTATTGTTCTTTGTGTTCCTTGCCAAGTTCAGCTCCAGTTGCAACTTGGCCTTCCTGACCCCATCCCTACGCAACTGGGCANTCCTCAGGTTCTTCTCAGCAAGGCTGTTCTTAATCCCGTCATACCCCAGCCTGTACTGATACCAGAGGTTGCCCTGACCCTTGTGCAGGACTTTGCACTTGGCCTTGTTGAACCTTGTGAGGTTTACACAGGCCCACTTCTCGAGCTTGTCCATGTCCCTCTGGATGGCATCACGTCCTTCAGCCATGTCAACCACACAACTCATCTTAGTGTTGTCTGCAAACTTGTTGAGAGTGCACTCAATCCCACTATGTCATTGATGAAGATATTAAACGGTGCTGGTTCCAATATGGACCCTTGAAGGACACCACTTGTCACCAGTCTCCATCTGGACATTGAGCTGTTGACCGCTACCCTCTGGATGTGACCATCCAACCAATTCCTCATCTACCAAACAGTCCGCCCATCAAATCTATCTCTGTTCAATTTAGAGAGAAGGATTTTGCGGGGGACAGTGTCAGAGGCCTTGCAGAAGTCCATATAGATGACATCTGTAGCTCTTCTCTTGTCTACTGATGTAGTCACTTCATCGTAAAAGACCACTAGGTTGGTCAGGCAGGACTTGCCCTTGGTGAAGCCATGCTGGCTGTATTGAATCGCCTCCCTGTCCTCCATGTGCCTTCGCATAGTTTCTAGGAGGATCTGTTCCATGATCTTCCCAGGCACAGAGGTGAGGCTGGCAGGTCAGTAGTTCCCAGGGTCCTGCTTTCTACGTTTTTAAAAAATGAGTAAATGTTTCCCTTTTTCCAGTCACCTGGGACATCACCTGACTGCCATGACTTTTCTAGTATCAAGGAGAGTGGCTTGGGGACTACATCAGTCAGTTCCCTCAGGACTCTGATATGTATCTCCTCAAGTCCCATAGACTTATGTATGTTCAGGTTCCTCAGGTGGTCATGAACCTGATCTTCTCTTACAGTGGGAGGGACTTTGCTCCCCAAGTCCCTGCCCTGCCGTCCATCCACTCAAGAGGTGTGGGAAGAGAGGTTGCCAGTGAAGACTGATGAAAAAAGTTGAGTATCTCAGCCTTTTTGCCAGTTGTTACCAGTTTGCCAGTTGTGCTCATCAAAGTGAGAATGCTTTTTTTGACCTTCCTTTTCTGGCCCACATAGCTGTAGAGGCCCTTCTTATTGTTCTTTGTGTTCCTTGCCAAGTTCAGCTCCAGTTGCAACTTGGCCTTCCTGACCCCATCCCTACGCAACTGGGCAGTGTCCCTACGCTCTCCCCAGGATACCTGTCCCTGCTTCCACTGCCTGTGCANACGTCCTTCAGCCATGTCAACCACACAACTCATCTTAGTGTTGTCTGCAAACTTGTTGAGAGTGCACTCAATCCCACTATGTCATTGATGAAGATATTAAACGGTGCTGGTTCCAATATGGACCCTTGAAGGACACCACTTGTCACCAGTCTCCATCTGGACATTGAGCTGTTGACCGCTACCCTCTGGATGTGACCATCCAACCAATTCCTCATCTACCAAACAGTCCGCCCATCAAATCTATCTCTGTTCAATTTAGAGAGAAGGATTTTGCGGGGGACAGTGTCAGAGGCCTTGCAGAAGTCCATATAGATGACATCTGTAGCTCTTCTCTTGTCTACTGATGTAGTCACTTCATCGTAAAAGACCACTAGGTTGGTCAGGCAGGACTTGCCCTTGGTGAAGCCATGCTGGCTGTATTGAATCGCCTCCCTGTCCTCCATGTGCCTTCGCATAGTTTCTAGGAGGATCTGTTCCATGATCTTCCCAGGCACAGAGGTGAGGCTGGCAGGTCAGTAGTTCCCAGGGTCCTGCTTTCTACGTTTTTAAAAAATGAGTAAATGTTTCCCTTTTTCCAGTCACCTGGGACATCACCTGACTGCCATGACTTTTCTAGTATCAAGGAGAGTGGCTTGGGGACTACATCAGTCAGTTCCCTCAGGACTCTGATATGTATCTCCTCAAGTCCCATAGACTTATGTATGTTCAGGTTCCTCAGGTGGTCATGAACCTGATCTTCTCTTACAGTGGGAGGGACTTTGCTCCCCAAGTCCCTGCCCTGCCGTCCATCCACTCAAGAGGTGTGGGAAGAGAGGTTGCCAGTGAAGACTGATGAAAAAAGTTGAGTATCTCAGCCTTTTTGCCAGTTGTTACCAGTTTGCCAGTTGTGCTCATCAAAGTGAGAATGCTTTTTTTGACCTTCCTTTTCTGGCCCACATAGCTGTAGAGGCCCTTCTTATTGTTCTTTGTGTTCCTTGCCAAGTTCAGCTCCAGTTGCAACTTGGCCTTCCTGACCCCATCCCTACGCAACTGGGCAGTGTCCCTACGCTCTCCCCAGGATACCTGTCCCTGCTTCCACTGCCTGTGCATTTCCTGCTTGCCCTTTAGTTTGACCAGCAGGTCTTGACTCATGCACGCTGGTCTCTTGCCTTCCTTGTCTGATTCCTTACACCTGGGGATCAAGAGCTCTTGCGCTCTGTAGAAAGTGTCTTTAAAGATCTCAGTTCTGATCGCTTGTCCATGAGTGCAGTTTCCCAGAGGGTCGTTTTGACTAATTCCTTGGAGAGCTGGAAGTCTGCTTTCCTAAAATTCAGGGTCCTGACTTTACTCTTTGCCTGACCCATATCCCTCAGAACTGTGAACTCCACCAGTGCGTGATCACTGCAGCCCAGGCTGCCTCCAGTCTTGACGTCACTGATTGGTGACGTCACTTGCGTTGGTGACAAACAGGTCCAGTATTGCATCCCCCTGGTAGGGCTGTCTATTACCTGGCTTATGAAATTATCCTCAGTGCGTTCCAGGAGTCTCCTGGATTGCCTACAGCTCGCCATGCTGTTTTTCCAGCAGATGTCGTGGTGGTTGAAGTCCTCCAGCAGGTTGAGAGCCTGTGAGCACGATGCCTCCTGTAGCGGGAGTAAGAAGGCTTTGTAAGTAGGCTCCCCTTGATCGAGTGACCTGTAGCCCACACCAACCACAAGGTTCCCTTTGCCCGTCTCTAATTCTTACCCATAAGCTTGTGAATATTCTTCAGAGATAGCGTTTCACACTCTATCCATTTCTTGATGTAGAAGGCAATGCCTCTGCCCCTTCTTCATCGCCTGTCCCTTCTAAACAGCCTGTAGCCATCAATAGCCACACTCCATTTGAGTGATTCATCCCACCAAGTTTCAGTAATGGCAACTAGGTTGTAGCTTTCGATCAGTACAGTGGCTTCCAACTACTCCTACTTGTTGCCCATGCTGTGTGCCTTGGTGTAGAGGCACTTCAGCTGGGCTGTTGGCCATGTTGCCTTCTTAGAGAAACACCCCTTAGTTGCTTTAAGGTATTTCACTGGTGTTTACCTCTTGGCTCCTATTACCTCAAGAGCCCCTGGATCATCTCTGTAAGACTTCAAGCGTGTTGCAGCGTGCCAGCATGTCTCAGCAACAGACTGAGGGCCCTTGCTAGCACCCCGTCCCTCTAATGTTGGCGTGTCATCCCACAGCTTGTCATGGGCAAGCCCGATATCATGCCCCTCCTCCAAGCCTGGTGCCGTGTAGGCAATCCCATTATGGAAAACTCCAAAGTTGTGGCAGTGACACCAGTGACAGAGCCGTGTATTAATAGACTGGGTCTGTCTGTTTCTTCCAATATTCCTGCCCACAACTAGAAGGAAAAAGGAAAAAATGAAACTGTGCTCAAGATTACCTTACCAACAATCCCGATGGCACTAAAGTCTCTTTTGATCATCCTTAGACTATGCATTGAGACTTCATCAACACCTACATGGAAGAGCAGTACTGGGTAATAGTCCAAGGGCTGTTCCAAGCTGGGAAGTTTCCTAATGATGTCCTTAACCTGAGCCCCAGGGAGACAGCAGAATTCCCTAGGAGATGGGTCTGTCCGGCATATTGGACCCTCTGTTCCACTCTGAAGGGAGTCACCTACAATTATAACCTGTCTTTTCTTCCTCGTGGATGTGAGGGGATAGGCCTTTCTGACCCTGGCAACACCTCTGGTGTAGGTGGACTGTAATCCACATTATTCATTGACTGGTTTTCCATATCCAGAGCTTCATACTGTCGTACAGAGGCACCTGAGAAGGAGAGGTGGGTAAGGAGGGGGTTAGCCTGTCACCCCAAGTGTGGACTTGCCTCCATTAACTGCTTTCCTTTGAGCTACTGTATTCAGCCTGGTGGGAGGAGGATACAGGATCCCCTTGATCTTAGTTTGTCTCTGGTGACTGTTCCTGTTTCTGTCTTGGGGAGGGCGGAGCATGGTTATGCCAGTCTATCTCTTTCTCAGTCTTCCTGGTGCACCTTAACCTTTCTACTTCCTCTTGTAGCTCTGCCACCAGGCTGAGCAAATTGTCCACCTGGTCACACCTCACACAGCTGTTCTTAGTGATGCCATCTGTTCCTAGTGAAAGGCTCTGGCTCTCCCTGCAGCCTGAGACCTGGATGGCTGCATGTTTTCATGGGAGTTCTGTCTGGGTTGCCACATCCATTCTGGTGAGCACAGAGGACATAGCTTTCTGCCAGGTGGATGCCATAGCTAAACTCCTGAGTGAGCGATGACCACTAATTGAACTCACCTCTTGAGCTGAAGAGTGACTACAGCCTTCTTGAGCATGCTTCTGTGCAAACTGCCATGCCATACTTTGGCTGATATGCCATGCTCTGTTTGCCCCTTCTGTTGGCAGTGCTCATGGTTGCTGGTGCTCCCTTGGCTGCTTTTTGTGGGTGTGTGGTTGCTCTGCCAATGCCCAGGCCTTATCAGCATCTCCCACGAGAGCTGCCGGCTCCTGGTGGGTCTCTCTGCTGCCCTGGCGTTTCCCTGCCTCAGGAAAACCGCTGTGCACCGAGATCTGCCGCTCCACCGTGGTTTGGGCCAGCTCCAGAGCAGCTTCCCTTGGTGACTGACTAGTAGCCACTAGTAATTACTGTCACCATAGAAAGAAGTCCACTAAAATATTTCTTTTAAATGAAATTCACCTTTGTAGGGAACATTCATTTAAATTACAATATTCCACTGAAGTTTTAACCAGAATTTTCAAGATTGTATTCTAGTATAAGGTTGTTCAAATGGAGCAGATTTTAAAATTTTCAGAGTTGAATTTTTCACTACATTTATAGTTGAGGAGTTGTCCTGTGGAATACTGAGGGTTGGGGCAGGGGGAACCGCTGAAAGTTATATTTTCACAAGAACTTAGTTAAAGAAGAAAATTGAATGCGTGCACAACTGGATAATATGTAATTGTTTCATGCTGACTAAATGGAGTGACTGCCAAGGTGAAGTGCCTTTCCTGTTCTGCCTCCTTCAACAGATATGTTAAGCTCAGCAACTTTACCAAAACATGTTAAGGGACAGGCCTTCATAGATTAAAAGGGGGAGTATGTGTGGAAAGCTTACAATAAGAAATCGACTTGTAAGTAATAGTGAAGATTTAAATTTGTTCAAAGCTGAATGTGGACACTGTAAAATTGATATATCATCACCATATGTAGACTTTGAAGTACATATCATGTGTTCTGAGGTAGTGGAAAATTAAAATTTTATTTTAGAGAATAGCATTTGGGGCTTATAGGGAATGGTTTGTGCAACAAGACATGAGTACTCCTGTCTTGTGCCTTAACAGTCACAGTCTCTTTTTATGAAGGTAAATAGTATATTTACCTAAATAGGTTAAAAAAAGACTTTTTTTTGATGATGCAGTACTCTGATAGAACAAATGACAGTAACAAACATGAAAATGTTCATATTTATGGGGCTAATTTCAGTTCTTCAGTATGCAATATACAATACAAATAAATTCAGAGCATGTTTGTGAGAAAGCATAGTGTTTCTTTTTCTGAGGGGGGAAAAATGTAGTTAGATTTATTTAATGAAATGGGAAGCGAGACAGTACGTTAGCTAGAAATATCACCCAAATCCTGCCTAAAGTTTTGTTAGCTCATCTTTATGCTTTAAATTTACCATGTTAGTTTCATACCTATTGTAGTGGACAATGGAATATCTGAATGGTGTTCAGCTTAAGACTCCTAATGTAGAAACTGGATTTAAAAAGTAGATTTCTCCTTTAGTCGGTGGCAATCTTCAGAAAAGGACTAGGGTTTCCAAGTGACTTGCTGTGAGTTGCCTTCTGAAAACTGTTACTCATTAAGATACTCAGATCTTATGATTTGGGCAATGTAACTAGATGCCTACAAATAGTATAAAATATTTCATTTTCTCTCTTCTTTCTCATCTTATGTTGACTTCAGTGGTGTTAAACAAGTGAGAGTGGGGACTGCTATTTTCCTTTATTTTATTTGGTATATATGGGCCATACCAATTTCTACCTTGCAAACTTCAGCTCATTCATTACTGTAGTACACCACAGTGACAAAGCATTGTTGCCATTCATGACTGTTAAACATGTCCTCCAACATTCATATCTATATGGTAAAGGAGCCAGAAGTTTTCAAATTATTTTCCTGTGATTCCTTCCTTTTACAAAACACTTCTGAGCTAGCCACTACTAGATTGCTTTCAGTAGGACTGAAGTCCTGCCAGTTATTGGGTCAAAAATATGAAAAGCTAATAGGAAGAAACCCTCAATGATGAGAGTCCTGGATAGAGAAGGGGAACCCCATCACTATCAATGGCATTGGGAGGGCGCTGCCACACGTCCTCCTTGTTAGTTTAGCTGACATCCTCAAATGATCTCACTTCAGTGAGCTGTGCCTGAGACCAGAAAAATTCCAAAAAGATCTTACATTCAGACAACAAATATTTTGAGCATTTTGTTTAGTCTTTCACAGAATTATTTAATAAAGGCTAATCTGAACTGGTGCAGCAGGAGGGGAAGGAGGTTCAGTATGCCTACAAGGTGCTGTTACATTATATGGTAGTTGATGATAATGACTCTGTATATATGATGATTGCGATTAAAGATTTTTGCTTTCTGGTTTATTGCTGACCAGTTGATTTTCAGATCAAACAACTATGTACTTGGTCACTTTATTCACTTTTTTATTTTTCCTAAATTTCATCTGGTCTAAGCTTTATGTTTATCTCTAGCAAGGTCATGCTTTGTGTTTTTTGGGTTTCAGATCCTTTTACTGGGTTGATTTTTATTTTTGGGGGAAAATACCATTTTTATTTTATTGGGAAAGGGAAAATGTTTCTTTATAGATAAATATGAAGTATTAGATTGAATATTGAGCTCAAGATCAGAGAAACTAACAAATACACCTTATTTAAATGAGTAAGCTTATGAGAAAACATTTTAGTATTCTGTCTGGGGAATAAAATTTTATAAGCAAATGTTCTGTATACCTGATTAACGTTACAATAGCAGCTAAGTAGCTGTGATTATTTAAATAATACTTTGTAACCAAATGATTTATAGTTGATCTCGAACATCGTGAGTTCTGCTTAACAGTTTGAAAATTGCCCTTTTAAACATTTGCATAATGAGTGGAGTTAAAGGATTGACTTGCTAAATGAAAGAGGTCTTTGGTTTACATGTTGAAACTCCGTTAACATCGCTGAGAAATGTGTGTCTTACCTAAGCGGTAAAATGAAACTGACATAGATAAAAAGCATCAAATCCTTCACAAACAGCCCTGACTGCAACATTTGATAAATGTGTTTTGAGGTAGTGAAAGTTTCCTATGTGAAAGCTGAACTCTCCTCATATGCTGTTTTTCTAAACTAAAACTTCAAATTCTTGTCCCTTGTATGCGTCTTATGTAGATTATGTATCACTAGGGTTTTGGGTTTTTTTTAGTCATATTGTAGGCTGACAGGTGCTGCAGGTAAACTTGGAACAGTTAGTAGAATATACGAACTGTTCTTCCCATTCCTGTTCAACACGGACATGCTGAGGTTCATTGGACTCCTTCCTTTTTCATTGTCGCTCACTATGTTTATTACCCCACATTAAATTAAATCATACATTTTTACCACATATGAGTGGAACACAGACATAAAACAATAATTGAAGTATAAAGTTGTAAGTATCTCTGGCTTTCCCTGATGACTGAGACTCTTGTGTAAATTGTGCATTTTTCATATGGATCAAGATGATGGCCATCCTGAATTAGAAATTACTTTTTTTTTCTAGTCTTATTGTAATTTTTCCATCAGTTGCTTATTGGCATGTCATGATGTCTTGCATCAGACACTGAATGATTTTTCCTAATGTCTTCATTAGATGTTGACCATGCCCTCTGAGTTACTCAAGAAGCTGTCTCAACTTCTGGTATAGAGGCAAAATGTATTCTGCAGAGAAGCTAAGTACTTTTAGCTCCGTAGAAAAGGTGATTATATTAGAAGTATTTCTATACCTGTTGAGTCCTCTGTTTCCCACCTGTGAAGTCCAGTGTCCTGTGACTGGATGTTAGTGAATGCAAGTTCCACAATCACTTTCAGAGGTGCTCTCAGGCCTTAACTGTCTAAAAATGTTTTAAAATATTTAAGATTATTCTAAGAATTTAAAAGAACTTTTTAGGAAATCCTTGGTGATCTAAGGAATGTTCTGTCTAAGAATGACCTCAAATTATTATTTCAACTGATTAGAAAATGGAGGAATGGGGAAGAGAGCAACTGCCTAGTTACTAGTTTACTTAGCCTTGGTGGTTATCATATTTGTGCCTTTATTAGTTTTTAATTCCTGAACAGAATATAGGAGAAGGTAAGAGAAAAAGGAAGGTAAAGGAAAGGAAACAATGAAGTGAAGGTAAGGAGGGAATATATCAAGGAGAAAAGAGAGATGGCTACGTGCCGGGATGGTGAGTTCAGTAGTGGGAAGAAGAGGAAACATAAATGATGATCTAAAGAAAATACTAGTGACAAAAATCAAAGCTCAAAGCTTAGATTATTCACTAGATATGATACTGACGGTGTAAGCTGGGAAGTCTGATACGCTGATGCCTTTCTGGTTTGGCACTGCTGTTGGTGGCTTGCTGACTACGTAGGTCTTTGTTTATGTGACCCCTGTGTGCTCTCTGCTTCCAATGTCCTGGCTGTTCTCAAGCCCTGCACTTGGTGTTTCACAGCAGCTTAATGTTTTGTGTGAGAAAAGAAATGTGACCATCTGGCTCTCACTGCACTTGATACTATTGTATAACACCTTCCTGGCCGTCACTTGCTGTAGCTTTAACAAGACCCAGAGGGCGATGACTCAAACGGGCTAGAACTGCTTTGCCTGGTGTCTCCACCATTATCTTTATTTTGTGAAGCAGCACTGTGAAATTAATAGCTTTGTGCCAAATTTAGAAGTCTAGAGGCATTGTTCTTTGGCTTCTAAAAAGTTCAGTTGGACTCTTGTGTGGAACAATGGTGGTGAATGGCCCACACTGGTTGTCAGATAAGCTTCAGTCATGTGTTTGTTTTTGTGTTAACTTCAATTACTTCATTTTTATAAATCCAGGCCTGTAAATCTAAATAAGAGACTAAAAACTTTCCCAAGATAAACTTCATCTTGTATGTTCTTTGCACCCTGGGCCTCTTGTACGTTTTGTGTTAAATCTACTTCTGTACACAGCGGTACTCTCAATCATTATGAGAAACTGCAATTTACTAGGAATCCTCAGGAATGTAACACATACTCCCATATACTGTGACTTTTGTAGACTATTTCTGGAATGAAGGTTAACTCATATATAGGCTTTTTACTTATCACAGTGTCACAGAATGGTAGGGGTTGGAAGGGACTGCTGGAGATCACCTAGTCCAGCACCCTGGTGAGGACACATCTGGAGTACTGTGTCCAGTTCTGGACTCCCCAGTTCAAGAGAGACAGGGAACTACTGGAGAGAGTCCAACAGAGGGCTACGAAGATGCTGAGGGGACTGGAGCATCTCTCCTATGAGGAAAGGCTGAGAGACCTGGGTCTGTTCAACCTGGAGAAGAGAAGACCGAGAGGGGATCTCATCAATGCTTATAAATATCTAAAGGACGGGTGTCAAGAGGATGGAGCCAGACTCTTTTCAGTGGTGCCCAGCGACAGGACAAGGGGCAGTGGGCACAAACTGGAACACAGGAAGTTCCACCTGAACATGAGGAGGAACTTCTTTACTGTGAGGGTAACAGAGCAGTGGCACAGGCTGCCCAGGGAGGCTGTGGAGTCTCCTTCTCTGGAGAGATTCAAAACATGCCTGGACACATTCCTGTGCAACCTGCTCTAGGGGCACCTGCTTATAAGTAGCTTCTGTGGCATCCATATGATATTAATGTTATTTTACTTTTTCTCTTTCTCTTTTTGTCTCATTTTCCATTTGGTGAATCTCTTAATCTGTTAAACTGTGAGCTTCAGATTTCTTACTACTATTACTAAAATAGCTAGATTTCTGGGGACTGCTGTAATGTTTTCTTTTCAATCTGTTGCCGAAAGAGAAAGTAGAAACTTAGGTAAGAAAATTTGTTGCTGTTGCTAAGTTGTTCAGGGCCATGAGGATAAGAGCTGACTATGAACAAATTCAAAAGGGGTATGGGAAAACTGGGAAAAACTCAGGAGACCTTAACAAGAATGACCAAAAATACTAAATGGCTTATGAGGGATATGGGGGAGGTTTACAAAATAATCAGGGTATGCTGAAGGTGGATATGAGTAGACTGTCTTGAATTGCAATAAAAGAACTAAAAATTATCAAATAAGGCAGCAGGAACAGATTCAAAACAAGTTTTAAGTGTTTGTTTTGTACACAGCAGATTTCATGAGTAAGAGCTGCTTATGAAATCCTGCATTAACTTTGCAAATACTATAGCCTCTTCAATGACTGCAACAGGATAAGTTCAAAGTTTTTTGTTTTTTTTTTTTTACTTTTTTGTGTGTGATTTGTGCCCTACGTGAGTGTGGTCTTAGGCTGGTTCCTAAAATATTGACACATTCATTTAGAAACACTGACATTTATTTAGTCTGATTTGATGTTCATGTACTTCAAAAGCAAGCATATAAGTGTCTGACATCTTATTGATTTCACTTCAGGAAGTATTTCATCTGGTCTTAAATATAAATCTTGAATACCCACACTCATTATTTAATGTTGATCATTAGCCAGCCTTTCAAAAGAAATCTAGGATGTGTTAATTTGAATTGCATTATGGTGCAGTGTTTTCATTGCAACTGAATTTGTTTCTAAGATGTCTTTGCTTTTTTCTCTGGCTATCAGCTGGCTTCTTTGAAGTTCTCAAACATCATTATTTTACTCTTTCTGAAAGCTAGAATTCTTGCAGACAGCATACACCCTTAAGGTTGCTGCTGGTGAACTGTCAAGCTGCAACTATCACTCCAGATGCATATTAAACGTTAACTGGATTATGAAAAGAAATATGAAAAATCTTTCGGAACTCTACCAGAAGACTAAGAAGTAAGAAAGATTCTGCTTGATCTTAAAACATGTTTGATAGAGCATAGGGATTATTTGATTTATGTAGGTCATGAGTTGAATTCCTAATATATGTTCACTTTAGTGCAAGACTAAGGATTTAAGATTAGTTTCTTAATCTTTGCACAGGGATTGTATATGTTTTTAACTATTAACATTAGGAATTGCCCATTCAGAAAGTGGTAAAAATCACTGTTGTGTTAATGGCAGGTATATATTCTGCTTATTTCATATTTTTTTTGTTGGGAAGTGATGCTCTAACCAATGGAAAACTGTTTCTTTTTATTGTTCTTTGAAACCATGACCTAAATTTTAGCACTGTTCTTCTAGTCTGCTGTCCCCACATGACTCACATTCTTGAGTTGCATTGCTCATGAGATTTGGAAGGCTGTAGTTGTTTTTCCTCAAGCATCTGTGCAAGATTTATCACAAACAGCTCTCTTAAATTGCCCACAATTGTCTTAAATTGCCTAAACTAACAGAGATGCAAGGCCTACATCGGTAATATCTGCTCCTGAATCTACAGAATGAAGTTGAGTGTAAAATATTTATAAGAATATGCATTTAACATGTTTAATTTAAAAATTAAATATTCAACATACCCTGCATTCATTGCTATTGGTAATATTGTACCGCTTTGCAACTAAAACCTAGAACTCAACTCTTTCTTTCCTTTCTTTGAATTAAATTCATACCTCTAAAATGTAGGATGGGGCAGTGGCAAGCCTCAAACACATTATAAATATAGATTTTTTTTTTTTTAATGGCTAAAGACATGCTGCAAAGACGTTTCTTATTTTCAGTAGCTGGAGCAGTCGCAATCTTTATATGTTAATTCCTTCAACACTGGAATAAATATGTTAATAAGCTGCAACCTATTATGTATTCTGTATTCATATAGTGATGAGGAATTAGTGTTCTCTAGTTAATCTCTGTACAAAACTTAATGAAGTTTGAAATTGCGTGTAGGGGCATCTCTTTGCTACCACACAAATAAATGGATCTATGGACATCAGATTTTTGCTGGTAGAAGAATTTGAATTTTAAAACTTTTTCTGCTTCTATTAATGAAAATGAATCTGTTCAAAGAAGCTGCATTTATACTGAAAGCTACATTCTAAAGTCTCTGTCACGTCACTGAGTCAGACAAGCAACATTTTAAATGTAGATGTGATTACCCAGATTGTCTATTTCCTTAGCGTAGATGGCAACTCAGTGCCTTTTTGTGATATTATACTTCACTTACAGACTGTATGAGCTTCAGGAATTTGAATGAAACTGTACTTAATGTTTTTGGGTTTAGTAGGTTTTTTCTCTTTCTTCTCCAAGTGAATGGGAAAGACTGCTTAAGGGGAGAAAAATGAAGTAGTTACAGTGATTTTTTTGGCTTAAAATTGAGATACTGTGTTTGCATCAGCAGTTTCACAAATGCTTACAACTCCTATGTATTTTCCAGATATAGTACAATAGTTTTTTCAAATACATGTATAATATTTACTAGAAAAAGAAGGAACCTTGAAATATTTTTAATTAGAAGTGCATATATTGTTTGTTCTCACTGTAAATTAAGTTATTCTTAGACATTGTGTATTTATGTATTGAAGTACCTCATTCCCCTTCTTTTACTGTAACAAATAACTGCATAAAGTTCAAGTGTGCAGTTCAGTTTGCATTTGTTTGCATAG
Source organism: Steatornis caripensis (assembly GCA_013398225.1). Lineage (NCBI taxonomy): Eukaryota > Metazoa > Chordata > Aves > Caprimulgiformes > Steatornithidae > Steatornis > Steatornis caripensis. The sequence continues at coordinate 536,285 of VZSC01008932.1, forward strand.
TGAAACAGTAGTTATTTCTAAACAGTAGTTATTTCTAAGTGTTATTTATGAAGCAGATGATGTGCAGCTATCTTTTATTCCTTTCATACAAGGGACCATGGTAGGAGAGTGATTCTATAGCAGAGGAGTGATATGATGAGAAGAAGGTAAAGGGATCAGCCAACAAAGTGCCCTTGTGACAAAAAGAGCTAGTGGTATCCTGGGCTGCATTAAACAAAGTATTGCCAGCAGATCAAGAGGAGTGATCCTTCCTATGTACTCAGCACTGATGAGGCCATACGTGGAGTACTGTGTCCAGTTCTGGGCTCCCCAGCGCAAGAGAGACATGGGCTACTGGAGAGAGCTCAGCGAAGGGCTGCAAAGATGATTAAGGGACTGGAGCATCTCTTCTATGCGGAAAGGCTGGGACTGTTCAGCCTGTAGAAGAGAAGACCCGGGGCAGGGGATCTCATCAATATATATAAATACCCGAAAGGAGGCTGCAAAGAGAATGAAGCCAAGGTCTTTTCAGTTGTGCTCAGTGAGAGGACCAAAGACAATGAGCACAAACTGAAACACAGGAGGTTCTGTCTGAACATCAGGAAACACTTTTTTTTTTTACTGTGAAGGTGACCAAGCTCTGACACAGGTTGCCCAGAGAGGTTGTGGAATCTTCCGCCTTGGAGATATTCAAAACCTGGCTGCACGTGGCCCTGGGAAACCACCTCTAGGTGACTATTCTTGAGCAGGGAGATGTACCAGATGACCTCTGAAGGTCCCTTTCAACCTCAACTCTTCTGCGATTCTGTGGATAAGTGCCTCCGAGAAACACATCTTCCACCTGGTTTTGAAGAGGCAGAAAGTAGCGCTCAGTGCTCAACTTCAGCCAGTAGTTTCCAGTACTGTTGAGGAAGAATTTGAGAGAACAGAGGAAGAGAAACAGGAGTAGACTTCTGGCAACACATAATGGTTTCAGTGGAGAGGTAGCATTAAAGTCCTACTAGTGCCCTCCCTTCCAACCTAGTATGCTGTTGCAGCTAGGACAATGCAGGTCACAGGGTAGGTTTTCTTTGGTCTTCTGCTAATTCAGTACCATCATAAATGTTGACATATTTCTGGGAGTACAAGGATTGTACAAGTATTGTTCACATAATCTTTGCGTCCGCAATTTCTGTGCTCATATGGCCTTTAAAAAAAGTTTTGGAAAAGGCAAAAAACCCACCACATAACTTCTTTTATGGCATTCTAAAATAAATATTGATACTGTCTAGTATTGAGAATACTGAATGTGCTCAAAACTAGAAAAATAGTAGTGGTCCATAATGTAGCCACACAATGACTGCATGTACTTCAAACTTAAAACTTCTTGCTGCCAAATGTTATTTAATTACTTTTATCAAATCGGGTTATTTTGAAATATCAAATCAGGTGCTATGGCATAGTGAAAATTGTTATACAATAAATCAAACTAAATTTAAACTGTTTTATCGCAAATTTATAATAAACAGAGGAAGCCTCGTCCTTAGGCAGACATTTAAGTGAGATTTTTCAGTTTAGAATAACAACAAAACATTAAGGTAGTGCACGCTGGTTTGTCTAATGCAAACTTTTAAAAGTTTTAATTAAAATCATGTCAGAATTATCATTAGGTCTTGTGGGAAATTTGTCTGATGGAACATGCTGTTGGCCTCAAAATCATTAGCAATTGGATACATATGAAAGGCATTGGCATAGTATTTGTAACACAAGTTGGCTAGTATATGGTATACCAACTGAAAAATGCAATAACTTATTTTACAAACACTGGAGAAAAGTAGGCATGCAAAAATGAGCCTAAACTTCCATTTTTGGTTCCAGTAGCTAATAATTGGTGGGGAAAATAAATCTACAGTGAATAAAATCTGTAAATTAAAATCTGCTTCTTGTGATTTGCCATTTACTCTCCTTTAACATAGAATAGTAGAAATATTTGTGGGTTCATGGTGAACAAAAACTAGGAAAGTAATACTGCTTTTTCAGGATGAGATGTTTGGTTTTGATACGCAGTGCCTTACTGGAACCTGAGAAGTGGGATGTGATTCCAAGTAACAATCTACATAGTTGGCAGTACCTAGTTTAGGCAAGATTGTATCAACTTTTGTAAATATTGTAGGTTTTTTCATGCTTCTTGGAATCTACTAGATGGAAGAGCTGGACACTTCCAAATTCAAATTCTTAGTAGATCGCTACCAAAATAACTTTCAATTTCCCCCCTTTGTCTCTTCTCATCTTGTGAGAAGAACATGTTGTGGTACAAAGATGACTTCCTTGCACCTCCATCCATGCTTGTGATGACAGCTGTCAGATTTTTATTTTCTTTAATTTTTTATGTTATGGTATGGGGAAGTGTGAGAAGTAACCAGAAAATAATTAGCTACAGGCAGTTTCTAACAGAAGAAAACTTGGGTGGAATACTCTGTTAATTGTGTCATAGACAGGTAAATAAAATAATACAGCATAATTTTGGTGAATGTTGTAGTGTATATATTCTATTTATTGTCAGGACTTGGCAGTTTTTGTATGCTTAAATATATTACGTTAGCTTAAAAACAATAAGATAGTTGTTTTTACCACTGTAACAGAAAGCATTGCAAGCAAAAGACAATAACTTGAAGCTTGGCAGAGACCTATAAATGGAGTGATCCAATGACAACGTTTTGTTTATTTGTGGTGGAATTGTTGATGCCATACAGTACTCCTTTTAACGTAAACTACAATTAAAAGAGAGCATATTATGAAATTAAGTGACATACTTTGTCCTGAGATAAAGTAAAATTGGCTCATATTGAAATTTGTACGGAATGGCCCAAACAATCCTTCAGGTGAAACTGATTTTAAAAGATTAATTTCAGGAATTCAAAATATTTTTTTGTCTCAGTCTAGTTCAGGTCTCTTTGACTCTGAACTTCTCCCTTTTGCTGTCATTGAAATCGCAGAGCTTTGCTACTGATATTTAAAAATATATTAATATTTAGAAAATGTATATTATTTGAAGTTTTTACTTTTCATGAAGAAACAAGATTCCTCAAAGTTATTTGAGACTAGAAAATGTTTCTACTGTAATTGGCTTTACCAAATGTACTTTTCTTGATACTCAAGCATAGAGTAAGTGAAATTTGATAAATTGGGCCATAAAATCTAATTAGATCCTTTAGTTTTCTCTTTATCTGGAATGACAACATGGATTTAATTTAAAATTGTTGAAAGCAAACAACAGAAAAAAAGGAAAACAGATTACAGCAAAAATAGGTTAAAGTGTAGCCCAAAGAAATAAGCTAAAGTAAAATTATACAAAACTTCTGCTTGCTAAGAATAATGTTTTATATTTTTGCGTGTAGTTGCATTGGCTTTGGGTGCAATTAAATCCTGAACTATATACTGCCAGGGAAGTTTGTCTCCCTCAGGGCTGAAACAGATGGTGGACATTTTTTTTTCTTTTCACCATTTAGAGACCAAGCCTACTGAATCTCTGGAAGAAAAAGTGTCTTTGTCAAAGAAAACTGCTGATGTTGGCCTTATAGCAGTAGAATTTTTAGTTGTATTCTCTATAGGGTTATTACTAAGACTCCTGGGAAACGTGCAGTGTATTGAAGCTTTGCTATTAGCAGTGTTTTAATACAGATTTGATATTTATCTAATCATGTTAGTTGTATAGAATAGAAAAAAGTGGTTCTGACTAATAAAATTGCAAGTTTTCATTTCTTATTCAGCCTTTGTTTGTCAGGATATTTCCACTGTGCAAGGAGGAAACTATGAATTTAGCATTTCCAAGTCACCACTGATAATTAAAAGGATAGCAATCTAAATACGCAGAGAATCTTAACTGAACTGTTGTTAATAATATGGAATTTACTTGTGCTTACAATTAATCCCACCTGAAAAATGAAGAAAAAAACCCCACTCCTCAAGTCTAGTAAAATGACAAGTCTTGTATATCAATAAAAAAAAAAGAAAGGTGAGAAGAATATCTTTGTGATGTTAAATACTAATTATGGTCAAGAAGTTGTTTCATTAGTGCTCCTAAATTTACGACAATTACTGAAAGTTTCTTTTCTTTATTATTTTCCTATTCCAGCTTCTCTTTGGTAAAGGTCCTTGCTGTTCGAATGGAACATAAGACTTTTATTGGTCCCTAGTGATGCAAACTATAGTTGTACAATCATCATTTTAGAATATGAGCTCTGTGTGCTCTTAGATTTGCTGTCATTTTGTCACAATTGTAGAGGCATCTTTAAGTGTATTTGCTTAAGCAGATGGTGAATGGCCGCACTGGGAATATATCCATCTTTTTTACTGTATGATGAAGTTTTAAAGCAGAAATTTTAGCTATGATGGTTGGAAAAACATACTTTTGTAATGAGCTTTGTAGGAAAAAAAAGCTGGTAAAAGATTTTAAAGTCCCTAATAACGCTGAACATTGGGAAATCAGTATATATTAGATACGTGAAGATAAGTGACATGTATTAGAATGCTAATGCTTGCTTTAATCTTTACAATATTTTTAAATTAAGTATTTTGAGAAGAAATTAGAAATCACGTGTTTCAGATTTTTGTATACAAAAGACCTAAGTGCTAAGGAATATGGTGGGGGTGGGGTGAGGTGGGGAAACCCTTATACTCAGTCTGAAGGTTTCTCTGACAATATCATCTGAGTGAACTTGGGGCCTGATTCAAGCCTTCCTGCTGAGTCTAATGAAGGTTAGGTTTACTGAACTCAGTCGCCTGAAGAGTAAGTGGTGTGCTGCAAGCATGAAAGATGTAAAAGGGAGTTCCGATAAGGAAATACCAGGCTTAAAATTTGAAAGGAATAAGCCTTAAAACAAAAGCAGAGTTAATTGGGAAATGTTGTTTTATTGAAACCATGCTGTTCGTACCACTAGTATGATGTTCGTTGTTCTTATACAAAATGCAAAAATGCAGTCAGGTTAGTACTCTGAAGTCTTCATGCCAAGTCTAAGTCTTGAGCTGCCCAGTTGTCTTGTTTGCTAATTTTAGAATCCAAATGGATGTTACAGAATAACAGTAAAGAATAGTAGTAAGGAGGAAGCACTCTGAAGGTTTTAAATAGTCTTTCACAGACCTTGTGCTTTGAGCAGTAACCCTGAAATAATGAGAAACATGACGAAGTTTTTGTTCCAAACTGGCAAAAAGAAGCCGTAGCCTAGGTTTCTCATAAAGCTGGCTAATATCTTACTGCATGGCTGTTCTGGTGACATGTTAGGATCCATTGGAACATTTCCACAGGTGTTGGGTTTGTCTAGCATGGAACAAAAATAAATACTCAATCTTCAAAATACTTTTTTCTGTAGGAAAGTTAGTTTTAAGTAGGTCATTGACAATAAGTAACAGAGAGCTGACAATAGGAGTCATAAGATAATGTATCATAGAGTGCTTGCATGCTGAGTTGGGGCTTTTCCTGTCGGTATACCCTGGGATCGTCATCCCTAATGATGCAGGAACCACATCCTGATTTCTCCCTTACTTGATTAACATGTTCCACAGAAAGTAAGGATTAGGGAAAAGGACACAAGCTAGTCAACTTGAATGTTGTCCTGAAATGGTCTCAGGATTTGCATGAAATGTAAATCCAAACCCAGAAGCAAGGAAGAGCTCCTAGCTCCACTGTTCTAGACATAGGCATAGTCCCACAGTGAAATGGTGCGGCATTTGGTGAATCCATCTGTCTCTGAAAGGTTGATGATTTGGTAAACATCACAGCTGGTTGCAGTTCCTTACTTACAATGAATGTGGTTGACCTACTTTGTATGTTTTAGAAATTGTCCTCACGTTTTAACTAAATTTTTAAAGATTTTCTTATATGACCCCTTTAAAGTGTTAAAAAGTTTAAAAGTATGCAGAAACTTCTGATGCTTTGAAAAAATAGACTTGCTTTGTTAATCTCCAGTGTTTGTAGAGAATATGTATTTGAAAAAAAAAACAAAAACAAAAAACAAAACCCCAAACCCCAAAGAGATCAGAAGGAAATAATTTTACATTTCTTGTGCTTATTGTGCTTTTTTGTTTGTTTTTGTCTTTGCTTAATACTGTTTGTGTTAGACTACCAAGTAACTCTGGAAATAAAAAAAAAACCCCAAACATTCTTTTCCTCTTGGGTTCTGTGGACTTACGGTAAGGTATAGTCCTGTTCCTAGGCAGTGAGAAGTCTAAATAGACCAATGATAGAAAAATATTAATAGATTAAGTCTTGAGTTAACAGCTGACAGGGAGACCCAGGAGCTCAACTGAAATACTTAGTAATAAGAGCTTAGAACTGTTACTAATTTTTGCAATTCATAGATAAATGAATATTTCTATGCACGATATGTATAGGCATCAGAGTTGCCTTGATATCCTCTTCTTAACACCAACTTGCACATACATATATAAATTTAATATCAATTAAAAAAATCTCCCACCTCCCCCCAAAAAATAGCGTTTAAAAAAAAAGCAAACTATTGCTTCATTTTGTCAGTTGTTTTCTTCTATTTGCAAATAGTGATGTTGGTGGCAGTGACACTTTAAAGCCTCATGGGGCCTGGATGTGCATCTTAACATTCATATTTCATAAGGTGAAAGATCTGTTGATGAGGCCAGTCCATGGTGTCTGTTTTGCATACTTGTTTCTGGAAGATGAAAATCTGGTTATGTTGACTAAAAAGGGCTGTTTCCTTGAACAGTGCTGTTATTTAGACGATGAAAGGATTGGGACTCTAGGATGCCTTGTGGATGCGTTTTTCAGTCTACATCTACTAAGAATATATTCCTGAGTTGTATACAAATGCTTTGCGAAACCTTCTGGACTTCGAAGTGAAAGTGAAATGTTTGAACTGAAAAGCGAATGGTGGCACAGATAAATTTCTAATTTTGTGCTGGTTTTTGTTAATGTTCAGACAGTGCTTTACTCCTCTTTTGACAAAGAGAATGGGACTCCGAAATGATAATTTGATAGCATGGAAAATTTATGCAGAGTTCACCTGATAAATGGTTCAATATTTGTGCTATTTAAATACTCTTTTACAAGGCATAATTGAAGGGCTTGTGCTTTCAGTGCAGAAGGCTGAATTGGGGTATTGTTATTTCTGAAAGCCAGAGGAGAAATCAAAGAATAAAGGATCTTAATTCTCTGTTTCTTGCAAGAGAAAGTGTACATAATGTTACAAGTAAAGGTTAAATACCTTTGTTTTAACATGTAACCCTTTTTATTTGCTTATCGGGCTAGTGGGGAAGAGGAGGCTCACTTCACAAGAATGTGAATGAATGCAAAATTTGCTGTCATTACTTGTGCAAATAAAAATTAACAGGAATATTCACTGAAAATTCTTCCATTGTCACTTTGAAAAATTTTATTTTGAAACACTTAGTTTTTACAATTGTAATACTGGCAGAAAACGGATGGACGAAGCTTTTCTTTGTACAGAGCTGGATAGATGCAATAGTACAAAGCCAGGGTGATCAGTCTGTACAATGTGTATAATGAGGCCTAATAACTCTCCAGAAATGGCATCAGCTTAAATTGATTTACAATATTTATTTATAAGCAAGCCCATAAAAAAGGGGAAATAAAACGTTGTTCACAAAAAAGCTCCAAATAAAAGTTAAATATTTAGAGCTGAGAGATCCATCTTTTCACTAAACAAGAACTGTTGTTATGCAGGTCATATAGTGCAGCCACAATTTTGACCAATCAAAAAAAGGAGTTCTTGTTGTAAAGTAAGAAACACAATTTTATATGGAAAGAGAATATTAGGAATAACTTGGATTTTCTCTTCTAACTTGAACTTGCTATTTTACTTTCTATTTTACTTTATGCTTTGCAGTACACTGCTATGTTGTTTGGTCATCGGGAATGTTGTGGAATGTGATTTTTTTTTTTTTTTTTTCTTATATTCCAAATGATTTGCAAGAATTTTTACTTCTCTTTTTTTTTCAGAAATAAAAGCTCAAAACTTTTGAAAGAGTGAGAAACTGAGATATGGAATTGGAAATAAGACTTACAGTCCTTAAGAAAACAACCAAACAAAAAAACAACCCTCCCGCTCCCTCCCCCCCCCAAAAAAAAATAATCCCCGAAGCAAACAGAAGGACCACTACAAAACACAGAAACTGTCAGGCCGGAATTCGTGTCAAGACAAGTTCTAAAAAATGAATCATACAAGCGTTCCACTATTGTCCTTGGCATGTATTTGTTGGCTGCTCCGGTCTGTGAATTGGCTGACTGGGTACTGCCCTTGTTCTCTTAAGTCTGTCACGCTCATGAGATCAACAGTACTCAGTCGTGCCAGAAAGTAGCCCAGAATGAACCATTGATATTAGTTTAAAGGTGGTTTAGCTGAATACCAGATTACTAGATTAAAAAGCATACGAGAATCAGAGGTCTTACAGTAGCACAGGTATTCACAGGCTACGATTGTTATTGCCACTTTGATCTTTTCCTTGATATACAGAATTGAGCTAGGTAATGATGCTCTCGTAACGGCTGAAAATGGGCAGTTGCTCCTTGATTGTGAGTTTGGTTTGTTTTTTAAGTATCTTTTTCATAGGAGCAGTGGAAAACCCATGAGTGGCTTTGAGCAGTAGTTTCTCTTCTGATCTGAGCTGTTAGGAAAAAAAAGAAAGTTATGTGTGCAGGTGAAAGGCTGTACAGTTATCTAATAGCATTTTTCTGCATTTCTCACTTTCTAACTTCCCTCTCTTAAGAAATGGAGAATTTAAAATCTTAAGTTAGTCAATCTTAATCTTAGTTAAGAATCTTAACTTGATGAAATGTACTTCAACCAACTGACTTTCATAGATCATTAGAGATTTCAGAATGAGTTGTGCTCTCAAAAGTGTTTCTGAATGCTGAGAGGAGGCTATACATGCTTTGGTCTGCTTCTTTCAACAAATGTTTTGAAGTTCAAATTAACATGTTCCTAACTTTAAGTTTTTACTGTATGCGCATTTTAAATACTCCCAAATTGTTACTCTAGGAATATTGTTTCAGGCCTCTGAAATGTAAACTCTTGTTACACTTGCCAGAGAAGTGAAATTCATGTGCTTATTGGTAATTGAGGAATATTGATGTTCAGTGGAGTGTGTTGGTCTTTTAAGGATCATGTAGGGCTAATGTTTGTGGTGGAGCAGAGTACAGGGATGGAGTTTTCTTGAGGAATGCCGTTTCCTATTGACAGGCTCAATAGGTCTCAGTCCAGAAAAAGTCAAGTCTTCTGGTATATTTTGTGGGTTTTCTTTACTGTGAGACTGTCCTAAGCTGAAGATTTTTTTTCTCCCTGAATGACTTGAATGGCTTTATTTTCTGCGCTGAAAAGGATGCACTTCCTTTGTGTGAAACTACCATCTTCCTTTATATTTTAGGGAATAAAATCCAGCAGAGATACTTTACTGAGTCTGGCAATTTAATTGTTCTGCTTTGTTCTGCATTTTGAAAGCTGCATTTGCCTCCTTTACGTGGCAAGTGACAGTTGAGACAAATTGCTTTAGCCTCAGTGTTCTGACATTACTATTCAAGATCTGCCTGGTCTTTCTTCAAGTGACCTTGGTCAAGGTTTTACCTAAGGTTGAACTTTTCTTTCTCATCTCCATCAGAGTCTCTGTGACTGTAGAAGGAATTGTACCGCACTGGGCTTTCAGCAGTGGACACATTTTTTTGTGTAAATTGTAAGATTTTGTTCTGTAGTTGTTGAAGCCCAGGTTAGCTAGCCAATTTCTTTTTGTCAGTGTATATAACTGCCTGATGAAGAAAATTCTTAGTTTGTAAGGCAAATCAGTGCACATAGGTTATAGTTTGTATATATTGTATGTATGTATGTATATACAAACTAATAAATAATACTAAATTTATATTTATGTATTTATACGTACGAATATACTTACACAGACAACTTGGCTGTGGAATTGTGACTGCAGAGGAGGACAATTTCCCTTTGCTAATTATGCCTAAGGTTTTTTTTGTTGGAGAAAAAAAAATTATAATCCAGAATGACAACTATGAAGAAAGTAAGTGAGGGTAATTAGCCAACATTCAATGGGCGTATGCTATCACAATCCTTTGGACTTGATAGGGGGATGAGACACAAACATCACGAGGAAATGACAACTTGTTATAGACAACTTCCAGAATACTTAAAAAAAAAAAAAAAAGAGAAAAAAGACACCACGCCCAGGAACCCCCAAACCAATTAATTTTAGCTTAAACACACACAAAAAAGGCTCAGGTGGAGTAGTAGAAATACAATGTTAGAGGTAAAGAAAATTGTAGTTTGTAGATGACTGATAAGAGATGGATGAGAAGAAAAATCTCAGAAGTTCATAACGAAAGAATGAAAATTGTTGCATTCCTTCTGCCTCTTCTCTTACCTTCCACTTTTTGATGCTCTCTCAGTGTCCAGAAGTTGCCATGTAATTCCCCTTCTACCACTATCTGCTAGATACCCGTTTGTTACATGCTGATTTAAATTTAAAGGAAGGATTGATTTAAAGGAACCTTGATAGTATTTTCTTCTGCTGCTGAGACTGAGTTTCCATCTCTCTATTTTGAATCTCTGCCGAGAATGTTTTCATCAGTATGAACACTAAATGACCGGTTCAGGCTTGCCTATGGAAAAAAAGTTCCTTGATTACCTGATTGTCATCTCTGCTGACAATGAAAATTGGTCTGCTGTGGGCAGCATTTTTAAATGTTCTGGCGATCTGAATTTTCTTGACTGCTGATAAGACACAGGAAGAGACATCAAATAGCTTTGGGATGTATTTCAAAGTATAAGCATTTAATAGCATTTTAACTCAATTTACAGGCAATAGTACCATTTCCTTTCTTAATAGAAAAGAAACCTCTTAAAGGTAGAAATCTATCAATTGAAGTATTTTCAATTTCCTCCGCTGACATCCAGTATCAACTCTAAAATACATCCCATACCATTATGACAGTCGAATCATGTCATAGCAATTCAGCCAGCCTAATAAATATATAATTATTCCTTTAATTCACAATTTGAAAACAATGCCTTTTAAGTCTTCCAGACATGGTTTTTATGAGATAATTCATAAATGTTGTTTACATAGCCTTTTGCTGACTTACGATGCTTTGGGAATGCACAGTACTTTGTCTGCAGTTGCAAGTCCAAAAATGTTTTCACTTTAATTGACTTTATACTATAAAGAGGAAAAAAACATCATTCCTAGTAAGTTATCTGGTATGCAAAAGTAACAGTTAGCACTACTAACAACAAGGACAGGACTCTGGTATTTATGATTTAAGAAAAATGATGAAAACCATGTCAGTGGCCATCTTTCAGCTGACTTCAGTAGCTACTTTAGCAACTCAGCATAGTGTTATGCAACTGCTTAGCACACTGACTGGTTTGTATGACTTTGCTAAATGTACCTCATACCATCCATTGGTAAATCACTTAATGGTGTTTGGCTGCTTTGACGTGAATGTAACAATTGAGTTGCATTTCTCAATGTGAAGTCTCAATCTCAATGAAAAAAGGCTTGTTACTGTCAGTTGCTAGGAAGAGATACACCGAAAGATATGGCTGCCAAATTTTGACCAGCTGTAGGCATTATATGCTGCATAAAATAGTCATTTGCACATAATAATTTTAAAAGGATTAAAATGTTGTGTAAATTCATAGTTTTATTGCTGATTTAAGAAATATTATTAGAAAACACTGTAATTAAAATCTTCAAATGACAGGCAGCACCAGTGCAAATTTCCCGTTCGTGCTCTTTAGCCAGTATGCTTCATCTCTGATACAGAGCTAACAAAAGTGTGCTCGCCATGGTATACGTGTCTTGGCCTCTCAGCTGAGTACAAGGGGAACTTTAAATTTATTGGCAAATAACTTGTTGGCTGTTGTTACTCACAATAGTGGATCATCTCTGGGATAGAGCTGGACCTTGTGTGCCAAGGGTCAGACAAGAGGTAAGCTCTGTAGAAAACTGCTGCTGTGTCATGGAAACAGAATCACTGGCATCTGTCAGTGCATGGTAACTCATACAATTTGTAGGAGGGCATTACAATTCTTTAAATTTCCCGTTTCTTCTGCTGGGCATATGAATGACGTTCAATGGTCTGCCTGAAGTAACATAATTGTTATGTTTCTGTTCTGCCTTATTTGCTAATATAGAAAATAACGGAAATTGTAGTTATCTGGTGTAGTTACGTGAGTCTTCAACAGAAGGAATTGTAACTGCATAGAAATACCAGTAGCAGTCAGTAGAAGAGGCATGTTTCATAGCCAACTGAAGGCAAAATTGTTGGGGGAGGTTCACACCAGTGTGTGTGTGTGCGTGCATGCTCACACTCTCTCTTCCTCTCCATCTCTGTCAAATTTGGTATCTGAAATGGTTTGAGCAAGTGTGCACAACACTTGAGTTTTGCTATGCACAATACCAAATTCAAATGCTGAACCAGTACTTAATTTATGGTTCTACAGTAGTAAGTCAGTAGTCATTTTAAAAAATCTGGAGTTAGACAGGAACAATTTTTGATAAGCAGGTACTCAGCAGAGTACAGCACTTGCATGTTGTAAGAAGACAGGGTTAATACCTCTCTAGCCATACAGAGAGCTGCATCCAGCAGGAAGAGAGACTGAAAATGAAGTCTTAAACTTGTGTCTGTGATGGATGAGTAGAAAAATTCCTTAAGAAATGTGATCAGAGCTGTATCAGGAGGAGTGGATGAACCTGTGACTCGGGCAATTCTAATGCAAGTAGTTGAAAAATAAAGTATCTCTGTAAATCAATATGAGGAAAAAATGCTTAAGATTTAAACAGAAAAAAAAGAGTAAAGAAGTAATAAAGAAAATATTTTCAGAGTTGCCAGTTGCAGTCTGCAATACAGTTAATTCTATGAACACAAATATCACCAAAGTGTTGAGCAGGGAAGGAATTTTGGAATCTTCAGACAAATACTGTGTGATTGATTTTTCTATATGTAAACCAGGTCTTTACAAGATCCGTTTCTGAACTCTGAATCCTTTATGTCATCTTTCAACAAGAAGGAGCAATACTATTTCGAGTAATTAGTTAAGGAAACAACTGACATGGAGGTATCCAAGGTGTGCCTTAGAAGGTTAGTGATTATGAGATCCAAGAGGAAAAACAATTGCAGGAAAACTACATGAGATCTTTAATTGAGGGGCCAGTCATTTTCTGTGCACTACTACAATCTGTTGCGAGCAGGTTCCCGGACAACACTACACGATCAATGTGATCAAGCGAATGCCAACTTTATTCCTGAACGGCTCGTCTTATATACTGAGTTCCACCTGATTGAGCAAGCTCATTGCCAACAGCTGCGCACGCATGTGCCTCTACATGATTGGTTGCTCAATGCTGAGCATGCGCAGTACAGGCACCTGCGTCAGCCCTCTCTGCTTCCGTGTTTACATCCGACTTAGAGCCACGTGGCCTCTAAGTCAATCAGGTCTGGATTGCTCACAACATGTCTGTTGTCTTCCCACAACAATCCTTTGGGTGGAATTTGTAATTTATGTGCCAGTGCTTCTTCCAATAACTTAATTAGATGAAACACCTTCTGAGTTCCTGCCACATTTAGCATCAAGAATTTTTGACAGCATAGTCTGTTTTTGTGCACCCCTGGTTTGAATATGATGTTGGATGGCAAAATGGACTTTGAAAATGGGATGCAACATTTTTGTTTTCTGATGTCTTTTAGACAAATGGCAAGTAGGTGTGGGCACATCTAGGCTTAATTATTTTGTTAAATAATTGTTATATGGAAACTGCTGCTGTCCAAACATAAAAAATACTAAACTGGCCCTTGTAAGTGTTATAATTTTGTACATGGAAAAACATTGGTTGACTTATTTTTCAGGAAATAAACTGTAAAGTCGTACAAATTTATTACAGATGTTTGACCGATAAGATATGCAAAGTATGTTTTGTCAACATCTATTTCATATTCTGTGTACATTATGCAAGGTTAAACTATGTTAGCTTTTGGAGTTTGAGTTAATGATTCTCATTATTTTTAAATTGTTTATAAGCTGCAAATGCCGTAATGAGTTGGCCGAAGTTTTGTTTTATAAATTTAAGTAAAAAGCGCTATTAAACTTGAACTGGTGTTCATGTACTTGGATTTTGCTTGTGTAGCGGTTTTTGACCTGAAGGAAATTACATTATGTTTCCGTATGGAGTATACTTACTCATCATGGTAGATTTAATGAAACTGAAGACCCCTGAAAAGTGAATATATGCATGTTTTGTGATGATGTCATGATGAATGATTTTAAAATGTGTTTGCAGAAGGTGGTAGGATTAGTGTTAACATAGAAAGCTTTAATTCTGCATTTCTGCTTAGGGATACGGCCTGTCTTGCTGTTTCAGTCACATTGTTACAAGTTTTATCTGTCATTTCTATGCTTTAGAGAGAAAGTTTTTAATTCTGTGTCACTCAGTTTCAGTTGAACCCATTGGTTAACTTGCACTGATGTATGCTAAGTGAAAGGTAAGTTTGGCACGAAATAGTCTCCAAAGATTTAGTCTGAACTGAATGTGCTGAAGTCCAGAGATATTTACTCAGAGATCTGCCCTGTGATTAAGTTCCTGCTGGAAATTAAGTAGAATATAAAAAAAAGGAGGAGGCACCCTTGCCACTACTCACAGCAATATACAGTAAAATTGGATAGATATCATAAAACTTGATGTATTTCTCTGAATATAATGGCTAAAGTAGATGCAGCATTAATGGTGATAACTCTGGCAAATCCGTGTCCTCAGTGACAGATTTCTCATGTGTAGCTTTTTTTATGGGTATCATCCTGTGAAAATCTCTGTAAATAAATGTAAATTTATATAGTATTACTGACAGGAGACTAATCCTCTTTGATGTCTCTAGCGATAGAGGCTGTGTAAGATATCACAGTGTTGGCTTTTTGGTGTTTTTTTTTAAACTTTTTTTTTATATTACTGTGCTTGGGAAAGCAAGCTTCTAATGACAGCTGCTTTGTATGCGATATAATGCGTATCTTGCCTATGAGAGTTAACCATTTAAATTCTGTTAGGAACAACTAGATAAAATGTCAGTCTGCTCTATGTTCTAAATCTAAAGAATTTAATTAGTACATTTTTCTATTTGTATTTTAAATATCCTATGCCTTAAAATTTCTAAGTTGCAGACACATCATAAAAGCTAGGTAAGTTAGTGTTACTTGTAGGGAATTAGTTATTGGACTTTTTTTTTAATTCCTTTGAGTTAAGAAGTAATAACTGACTGTAAGACAATTTCATATTCCTTTTATTTGGTCAATATACACATATCCATTTCAGCAGGATAACACAGTGTAGGATGTAAAATTCTTTCTCAGAAAGTCCTGATTTTTGCAGTTTTAGACAGTAGAGTATAGGTTTGGTGTTGTCAGATATGTAAATATTTTTGAGAGATTTTTGGATTTGCTAAAATATATCTGTAGATCTGTAGACCTGTCACTGCAGTGCGATCTAGTACACTGTTCACTCCATCTTCTACTCTGCAGTAGGAGTCACAGAAAGCTGACTCAGCTGAAGTCACTGAGCATTTCCTCATTGGCTTTGTTCTAGCCAGTATATCTCATCACAAAGGGGAGGAAAGGACTCATAAGGAGGCACAAGTAATGCCATGTTAAGTTTCACATCATTTGTTTCAATGTTAACTGACATCGCTTTGTAAGAAGTACTTCATGTATTCTGTGTCTTCACCTTACATACTCGGAGTTAAAATTAGCTTCTTATAACTTAAATCTAATCTCCACTGTTAGAAGGAACTTGTTTCAAATTATTAGGTTTTTTCTGGGCAGGGACTGTGGTTTTGGTGGCAAGGGTTTGTGTGATGGTATAGAAAAATATTATTTACTAACTTTTTAGTTGATACTTGCTTAGAAGACACTTGAAACTGAAGTGATACTTTGATATAATGACCTTGTAATATGTATAAGAAAGTTACCCTCTGATTAACTTGTGTATGGCTTTGATTTTTTCCAGTTCATTTTGTTTAGAGTTTTTTATCCAAAAATATTAACTAGCAGAAACATTGAGTGTACATAAACATCACTACAAGTTGTTTGTTATTTCTAGAAACATGGAGGTATACCTTGAATGTATTGAAATAGTAAAATCTTTGGAACAGAGAACTTCTTTAAATCTGGCACAATGGAACCTTGTTTTATTCCTGACATATGATCAGTAAAGTGCTAGATAACACTGAATTTAATAGGTAATTTTGTTTTACAAATTGAAACAACATGAAAAACCTCTTCGGAATTATTTTTGCTAGAAACTGATCTTTTCTCGTCTCATTTCAAGTTGTTATTATGTGTGCCTGTCCTGAGACTAAAAGATAACGAAAGGTAGAATGTTGTTTTGCTTCAGCAATTTGAAGTTCAGAATCTTGGATAGCTAGCAAATACAGAGATAATCAAGGCTTACTTTGCCTAACATATTTAGTATTTTGTCTTCCCTTACTTAACAAAACCATTCTTTGCCACTTCTCAAAGCTGCCATATGACCTATGATTCTGATTCTTTCTTAGTATATAGTTATGTGTAGCTATCCAGTTGTAAATGGTATTGTTAGTTTTTATAATTTTATGTAGAAACTTAAGAGTAGTAACTGCAAACTTCAAGTTTTTTAATCACATTTTTATTTCTCTCTCCCAAATACACTCATGACTACATTTCTTGAAATTCCAAGCAATGTACTCGATTCTGGTGATTTATAGCTCTCCTCCCCTTTTATTTGACTATTAAATATTGGTAGTATTTTTCAAATAAATCTGTAAACTGAGGCGTGGGGGGAGAGATTTGTTTTATTCCTCTGTGCACTTAGTGTCTTCGGCCTTGTTAACTTTTCATTTTTGTTTATGATAATTTCATCTTCATTTTCTTTTCGTATTGCTTTGTCCATTTAGTTTTACATTATTCATCAATGCAAAACATACTTTTTTAGAAACTTTTATCCGTAGTTAGCTCTTCTTCAGTTAACTTTCACGCAGGAGTAACTTTTTTTTACATTTGGGTTATTGTAATTTTTTTCTTTTTCTGAATCTGGACATGATCTAAAATAGCACTGAATATTCAGTACTGGGAAACACAAACCTGTAGGTACTAAGTCTGGGAAAGCACAGACTTTCAATTTTTTTTTTTTTTAATTGTTTCATGGGTTAGCTGTTCTACTCTACAGTGGCACTATAGCGAGTTACATACCTCACCAACTTGCTGTAGAGGGCATGTGAACATCATTCTTGGTACTTCATATAAGTATAGTAAGAGTGATTAAGTCAGATTAAATATCTGCCTAGTTTGATAACTTGTTTTTGATGACAGCCAGTAGTGGATACTTCTGAAAAAAATCCAAGAAATAGAACATGGATATAGTCATTCTCCCCAGGTATGTCTTCCCAGTTTCTGATAACCAGGAATTTAAGGACTCGGAGCTCAAAATTATGTTTGTATATCAGGTATGATATGCGCCCCACCCCCCACCTGCCAGCTGACCTGTTCTGCAGCTAATCCCGTTTATAATTTTCATTTATAAAACCTTCTGTAAGAAGGAATTCTTCAATTGAATTGTGCCATATATGAAAAGGTCTTCCTTTTTCTGTTTTAAATCTGCAGCTTGGAAAGTCTATTTCCAATTTTGTTCTTTGAGACAGATAATTCAAGGCATGGTAATACCCTTGCGTCACTATGCGCAAGTCTGGGATTTTCAAGCTGCTAAAGTACTATTTCTATGGCAAATCTGTTTTTTGGTGTTCAGATAGCTTTCTGTGGATAATTGTGGAAAAATTACATTTGAACAACATTGGGAACTAGTATAAGATGAAACTTACTGTGGTAGTAGAAGAAACAGGTGTTGAAAATATTCATTTAAATAAATAATGGGAGAGGAAAGGGTGTTGATAAGGCATGGCCTTATAATGAGAAAATGCTCAAGCTAAATGACATAAGTAATCTAACAAGAAAGACTTCTTCAGGAAGGTAATGGGAAACTTTATGGAAACAATTGCATAGTAACTCTCACTGTAAACAAAGATTTCGTCCAACCCCTTGGAGAGTAAGGACTGGATTCTTTTTTTGTTGTTGTTGTTGTTTTAATGTCCTTCTAACATCTTAGTTAAAGATTTTAATACAAAAAAGTAAGTACGCACATTTCTCTAGATAAAGACCCAAGAGCTTGTTGCTGCCAAGATATCTGACTGTCACAGATGCCTTGAATCGTATTACCTGGAATCTGCGTGCCACAGAGTCGGAATTTTGATGTTTTCTGTGTATTTCACCTGTAGGGACTCATTTTACTAGATGTACTCAGAGCTCTGTTGAAGCACTTGTAAAGCTCACTGAAATGGAAGTGTCCGTGTCCCTCTTGTATTCATCAAGCAGTGATATGGTAAACAAGAATCAGATACTCTTTCTGCTTAATTTGGGGTGGAGACTCTAACTCAAGAATTGCACCTCACAACAACAGTGCTTATAATTAACTTTGAGGGTTTGCCTGTCCTGATTGGAAGAGTCTTAAATAGTCATTGTGCCAGCTACTGGCTGGGAATATTCTTTAGCTTGTTGGTTGGAGCACTAATGGGAAAGGATCAAGTCTAGTCCTTGCTCCAATTACTATTTTAAGCTACAGAAATTCAACTCAAGAGATTAAAAGGTAGATTTTTCATAATACTCTCTAGTCTCATACCTGAAGAATCTTCCTGAAGATGTGGTAGCTGAGAAGGAGTAATTTGTCCAAAGAAGGTTTCAAATTTTTCATTTCTTCCTGTGAATGTCTGAATTGTAAGAAATATTCCCCACTCTTCTAGTTATTAAAGCTGTACTCTGTTACTGATTGCTGTGTAATTCTGAAGGATTTTATAAACAGAATCTAAGTTAATTTAGAGAATTTTATACTGATTTCAAACAGTGTAACTAAGGGCAAAATCTGGTCCCAAATGGTGCTTTGTGGTGGTTATGATAGAATCACTCAAAATTCCTTAACCATGACTATTAGAGCTAAAAACTTTAGGGATACAGTTAGCTGGCTCGACATAATTAAAGCAATTTCTTGCTGTAATCTGACTTTACTCAGCCATACCTGAGAGCTGAAATTAACCTTTTTAAAATTCTCATCTTTCACGCCTGAGAGGTCTTTGAAGTGAGAGTGTATTAGAATGACTTTTTTGCTTACTTTATCCTGAAATAGATTTTTTTTTTTTTTTTTTTTTT
>VZSC01008932.1:565145-605745 GCA_013398225.1 Steatornis caripensis
CAAAGATTTGTAATTATTTTTCAACCTGTATATGCAACCAGTACTTGGAATGGCCAGAGTTACTTGTTGAAATATGCAGGTAACACACAACTTTATTCTAAGCCTTCATTCAGACTGGCTCTGAATAAAACTGAAAGACAATAAGATGATGATCAAAGGGATGATTTTTTTTGAGTCATTGAGTTACTTTTGTTGATAGGACTGTACAATTATATAGCTATGACTAGAATGATGCAAGATTCTTCAGGGATATTGCTATTTGAGGACTTGGAGCCAGAGAATATGCAGTCATATAAACATGCTAGATTGTCCCAGTCTGCCCCAATTATTAATTTTTGGTGTGTTTCGCTTTAAGGTTTAGAAGTCACATTCTGGAATATGATCATGAGTGCGAAGCTTGAGTATATACTGAAATCCAGAGTTAGTTTTCCTTCACTATATTGTATGTCCTTAATCTATAATGGGCTACTTGATGATCTCAGGTAGAAAGCACAACTAGCAGTACTCCTTCAAGCAAAAAGTAACTTAAAAAGAATGATGTGGAAGTCTTACCTATGCAGGAAGCACTTTTTATTTGAAGATCTGTTCAAGATTGTAAATTGAACTCTGTCAGGATCTAGGAAGACATCACTGTATTCTGCTCCAGTACTTGGCACTTGGAACATTGGTTTCTCTAGCAGCAGATACATACGTACAACAGAAGACATACTTGCTTTGAAAGAAAAATGCTAATGAAGTATGTCATTCCACTTCATGCATCTTCTAACGAGGATGTGTGCACAAAAAGGTGCATGTCATGTAATTTCCATTGCTTAATGCACCTCCTGAAATGCAATCTGACAGTTTTCTGATGGGCTTGGTATAAATTTATACAGAGAAAATATTCAGTTAAAAAAAAAAACAAACCAGAAACAGATTCTTCTTAGTAAATTATCATTCATCTCCAAGTTGTTGGCCAACTCTTTATGCTTTTAATAATGTAACTACACTGGAATTAAAAAAAGGGCATGTATATGTTTGTACCAAGAAAAGAAATCATATTCAAGTTTTCAAAGTGCCCTTTTTTTCTCTCCATGTACTATATGATTTTAGTTGTATGACAGAATTAAATCTAGTGTTCTTCCATCTGTCTTTCAAAACACTGTAGTGTGTTAATGATTTTTTCCTCAGTCCTTCATGGTAAACAAAATCTATTGTTGGTTCTTGCTTGAGTTCTTTTTTCCTAAGCCTTTACAATATGTCTTGGCACTACAGTTAAGTCTGAAATACCCTTTTACCGCATGATAAGTTAATGATCAGTGCTGATGAAATTTGAAATGGTGTTCTTACAGCACACATGCTAATGCACAGGGACATTGACTGTCATTGCAGTAAGGCTTTTATATGCCAACTATGTGTAGTGAACCACTATACTATCTTAGATGTAACAAATTTGACGTTTTGTTTATTCTGAGGCCACATTTGTTTCTGAGATTTTAAGGAGAATCCATTTGTATTTTGGTTTGCTGCAGTGCTAATCCTAATGGTACTACTTCTTGAAGAATCAAAAAGAAAACGTTCTAGAACGTATATGCACAGAAAATAAAATTTAAGTATGTATAATTTTAGATTAACAATGTAGTGTATTCCTTTAAAGGCTTTTAGTAACTTTTACATGCCTGGATGTGGATGTGCATGCTGTCTTAAATAAGAGAGAATATGGAGATAACAGATCAAGTGGTTGTTTATCTTGGACACGCTTGCAGTTCCCTGTTACAATTATATTTAATGTCAAAAAGTCTTTCAGATTTTGTGGGAATACTGCTAGAAAGTGTAAGCTTAAATTCTTTGTGTAAAGAAAGAAAATAACACACAGAACACACAACTTCAGTCTATGATCCCATCCTATTTGTACTTCAAAGTTATCTTCAGATTTGAATGTTTCCCGCTATAATACTGGCAGTACTAAAACGAGTTTCTAGTCAGTATTACCTGCCTGTGAAAAGTCAACGACACTCTGCTTAGTAATTTTGCTTTCAAGTCTTTTATGTATTCCAAAAGAGTCAGAGATCTTTTCAAGAAGATTTTTAGTAATTTTTAAAAATCTCATAAATGTATACAGACAACTTAATAACTTAATAATTAAATACACATTAAAAGGTATAAGCTTATACTTCCACATATGAACTACCTTAATAAAATCAATGTAATCTTATGTGATGTATTGTACATGGTATATGGCTTCATGTTTAGGGTTTGGGTGAAATATTTTAAATATCTAGATTTTAGCTACTTTTGAGAAAAGTTGGGAGAAAAAGGAAAAACCAACTGTTCATAATGAGACAGGGCCAGTATAAATGACAGGATCTTGAGTCATTAAGAGCAAGCACCTTGTGCCTAGACCATCTGAGGTAATGAATGATACAAATTATCAAAATAAAGGTTCTTGTTATTATTTTGAGCCAACACATGCTTTGCTTTACAGAAGAGATTTGGCAATAGTGTTATACACTAGAGAATTTAGTGAAAATCAGCATGGACTGAAAACAAAAGACCTCTCCCCACCTTTAGTCATTTTGTGCAAAATTAAAAACATAGGAATTCTTCATTTTCTCAGTCATGAGGCTATCTTAATTATAAATTCAGCCAGAGCGCGAGTGAAAAACAGTTTTAAAACCTCCCTATACATTTTTCTTCATTCTATTCTTAGTCTCTTTCTAATGTTTTAAAAAGAAATAATTCCATGTAGAGGAATTTTAAGATGATTTATAAATGAACATACTCCTTTTAACATGGAACAACATATATGTGTAATTAGCTGGACAAAAACTAAGTTGATGTTACGCACATTTTACAAACAATGTTTGAACTCAGTTATAAAAAATTCAACCAGCTACTACTGGTGTTTTCTTGTTTGCAATGTACTCTGGAAACACATATTCATCTCTTATGCCACCTCTCATCAAAGGCTCCTCAGAATGCATTTCCAGCTGGGCTGATTACAACTAGCTGTACTGTTTCTAGTATTTTACCAATCTTAAATTTATTATAAATTAATCTGCTATGAGCATTGAGGAGGCAGTAATGTATATATGTAATTGTTATGTGTCCAGCAAGTCCCACCCACAGTTAGGACTGGAATGCCTATTAACTATTTTCTAGTGTGGCTAAAATGATTCTTTACTGGCTACTGCAGATACTGAGGTTTGCAAAATATGAGACACTGATATTGCTACTGTGCACAACACTATTTTTGGTAATAATTTTATTCTGGGAAAATTTTCTTTAAAATTGTTTGTGGAGGGAAACAGACAGTTGATTTATAGCCATTTCACTTCCTTAGGTATGGTGTCAGCACTCAAATTAATATAAAACAAATACTTAATGTCCTTTGGATTCTGATTGTCTTAGACTTAATGGAAGTCCTGACAACAGTTACAAGGAGCAGCCACGTTTAAATTTCTCTGGGGTGAGCACTCTTGGATCCTCACTTCTAATGTAATAAAGTGCTCATCACATTTCTTCAGCTCAGGAAAGTGAAATGGCTGCTCCATCTGCATGGCTGCTGTAACTTTATGATCAGGGACTGTTCATAATATTTAGAAAGCTTTAAAGTCATGTAAAGACTAAAACTAATTCAAAAAAGAAATTGTACTAAATTCATTCATGACTTGAAAAAAACCCCATACTTACATTCTAAAGGGTTTTTTTAAGATTAAATCTTACTAATTAAAGTTTAAGAGCTAAGGAAGGTTCATATATTGATTACAAAACAGTGCTTTTCCTGTGTGCTTTAACTACTCCAAGTAGTTTTAGTAACAGGCTTGTTTGTCCCATGAAACAACAGTGTGGTTCAACAATTTGCTCTAGTAATTCAGCATTAAGACTGCGTCATTGCAACTCCACCGTTCTGTAGAAGCACTGTTGCAACATAGCTTTGAATCATATTGGTTCACATAAAATGTAGACAACTGTTTACAAAGTGCTTGAGATATCATGGAATAAAATGGAAATGTTCGTTTAAGAATAAGATTTATGGCACGCTGAAGATGCAATCTCATCTATGTGTAGGATCCAGTCTTAGAAAGAAGCAGATCTCTTGGAAAGAGGATTGTATATTTCTTTTATTTGTCTTTGACTGAAATCTTAGTCTTAAATCTTACTTTCTTGGGAAACGACAGCCCATTTCTCTCCCATCAGCAAAAAGGGTAAGCTGTCCTTCATATAGAAGCCTTATTTACCCCTGACAGCTAGATAAATTTTTTTCTTGTGTAATGTTAACTAGGTATAGGAGTCAGCAACTATGGCCCTAGAATGTTATTTGAGGGTTTAGTTATAATGTCTGAAAGATTTTGGGCTACCTCTAGTCTTAAAAAGTCCCAGATGTGTAAGCTTTTAGTAATTGCTTAACTGAAATCTCTAGCATTGCTACCTAATTACAGTTGTAAAACTACTAAATATATACAAGCAAGTAGGACCTACTCCAGGATTTTCATGCTATCTTGCCAAGATATGAAGGTGTATTGCTGATTATGTCCCTACCTTATTACAACCGATAGCGTTGACTGATTGTTGTTGGTTAGTTGGCTTACGTAAAGCTTTGGTGTATTGTTTAGCTGCATATAAACATGTTTCATATAGATTTTCAAAGGAAGGTAGAAAGATTGAAATAGGGATTTTTTTGGCTTTCTGATTTGATTACTCAGTATATTGCCATGGATATGCAGGTGGCAAAATATGAATACAGGGCAATAACCATTATGTTCATTTACTTTGCCATTTAGGAAGCACAGATGTTAACTATATAATAACAAGGTGGTTCTTATTGTAACAGTCCTGCTGTTAGGTCCTCCTGCTATTACAGTATTTATTGTTTTGGCATGTGTGAGGCATTTATTGCTGAGAACTTGTAACTTTTTTTTTTTTTTAATACTGTTTTCAAACTTGTTGCTTACCATCTCAAAGGAAAGGATAAAAAAAAAAGGAAGCTAATTTTGTATGTTCTTCGTAAGATATTTCTCATTTGAATTTCTGACATTTCATTCTCTAGGAATGCATTCCCTTGCTGCCATGAACAGATGTACCTAACATGCATTTGTAATAATAGACAAAAAGTACTGCTCTGACTTTTTTAAGGGTCTTGCTGCTTCTATTATTTATGGTTCTGTGAATCGATGTTTGCTACTTCAGCTAACAAATATTTGTCTTGAATGCTCAAAATGTCCTGGTAATTCTACTTTTTTTTTTTTGCTGGTGTAACCTAAATGATATCAATATACTGAATATAGTTGGATCCGTATGTCCCTTACAACTGCAATCTCGGCGGCTGAAAGATCTTGGCTCTTGGAGGACAAGCAGGAGATTGAAGCTGGACAATGAAACAAAGGTCAAAGCTCCAGGGGAGATTAAAAAAACCCATGTTTAGTAGAACTATCTATTTCTTTAACGTCTCTATTCATCAAACGTTTTCTGTCCGTGAGTTACTAGGACCTCAGGGCACTTCTTGAATCCTTGGTGACACTGCTAACCGTATAGTTATGTCTGCTTAAAATTAAAAAGGAAAAAAAAAATCCTTCTGAAAGATGAGATACCTTGTAACATACGGCTGCGAATTTGATGATCAATGGTTCAAGTTCAATTATTTATAACTGTACATGGAAATAAAAGTCTCAACTCTGAGAAATGATTCAACATGTTTAGAATTGAGCGGCCTGGTTAATGACAATAGTCAGCACTGCTGCCCCTCCTCTGTTGTACTGTGCTTGCTACACCAGCTCACATCTTGAATTCCAATTGAAACTCAAGGTCTCTGTTTTAAACATCAAAGTCATTCACAGGATTAGTCAAAGCTATGAGAGACCATCTCTTTTAGTCCATGGCTATGACTTCCCGTAAGAACTGCATTCTTCTGGAACAACGAAACTACCAAGTGTTTTAGGACCCCTGAGCACAGCCTGTCAGCCCAAAGCTATTCAGTTCACTTCTGCCATAAGGGAAACATGCAAAAGAGGACCCAAATACTGTCAGCACTGTTGAGCAGAGAGGCCTTGTAGTATAATTAACAAGCCATTCAGATATTGGAGTAACTTGCATGTCGTAAGCATATGGGTTCTTTTTTTTCCTTCGTAAAAGCTTAGAGGTATGTTTCCAACTGTTGGTTCATTCTAGTAGTATTGCTTTAATTTTTCTGTATTATAAGTAAAAGGAAGTTGCAGAGTTTGCGTCCTTTTTCCTATTGCTGATCCTGCAGAGTTTCAGTTGTTCTGTTTCACACTAGAGCCTTTGAAGACACTCATCATAGCTATTGGAAGTAGCACAATACAGAATATGAAGTATTTCATAAAAATCTGACTGAATTGAAAATTGAGAATATTGGGAATATTGAGTTGGTATCTTCATATGTCAAAGGGATATGCAGATCTCATTGAGTTACCAGCACTGCTATTTTATAAAATCAAGCTACCAAAAAGACTGCTAGTTAAATGAGTGTCTTATTGCTATGCCATAATGTCATTTACATGCACCTTTTTTCCCAGTAGCAATAATCTTATTCTTGTATTATTTGAGGATCGCGCACAACCACCTCTCTGCAGTGTACTTCCTAGTACTGTTGATACTTTTGGAAGCATATTGGCTTTCCCTCTGGAGTTTAGTTGCAGGCTGTGGAATAGCGAGTTATTCACTTGGTGATGGCTTGCTTACACTCCACTTGAGTGTCGTCCTTTCCTCTTAGTCAATAAAACTTTTCTTATACTTTTTGTCTATGTTGAGCATATGATGCTGAAGCCTTTTACCTCAGGCAAAGTCATATGACAGGTTGCTGCTTTATCTTTTTCCCGGATACAAGGTATTATCCTAGGTTGTGACATTTGCCTGGGTAGCTCACTGTGATGTTGTGTGTTTTCTGACATTGGAGTCTGCTCAGCTGTCTTACGACATTCTTCTGGTAGGCTTTTGAATTCTCTATTATGACT
Source organism: Steatornis caripensis (assembly GCA_013398225.1). Lineage (NCBI taxonomy): Eukaryota > Metazoa > Chordata > Aves > Caprimulgiformes > Steatornithidae > Steatornis > Steatornis caripensis. The sequence goes on from VZSC01008932.1 coordinate 572,099, forward strand.
CTGTTGTCTCTGAGAAAACCTTGTTGAGTGCTTCATGAATTTTTACCTCATACTCTTCCAGTTTTCCATACTTTTCTATTTTTATCCTGTCAGTCTTTCGATAAGGTGTTACATTGTCTCCTCCCATAGTCCCAAGAGTAGCGTATTATTGTGAGTTGCCCGTTACTGTGGGTTTTGTATTCTTAAAGGGATTGTTTTTTTGGGGGGGAGGAGGGCGATTACTGGGTCAAGATTTTGTTGTAGTTCTTGATTGAAAGTCTGTCTCCTTTTTTGTAGTTGTACTATCTAACTTTATAAAATTAATAGAAACTTATTAAAACATCAACTTCTTCAGAACATGCAACTGCCAGAAATCAAGCTACATTTTGATGTTTTTATCCAGCATCCATCACTGCAGATACATAGAGTGCCATTAACTAAGTCTTCACTTGTTGTCCCTAGTTGCAGCATTTTAACTCTGGAATTATACTTAAGGAACTTTTCTGAGCAAGTATGAGACCGCTTCTATATAGTCTCTGAATGGAAAGATCCATTGCAGAACAGATGTTGCAAGGGGAAGAGCTGGAGAAAGCCTAAAAAGGAGAGAGTTCTTCTCCCTTAGAAATTGGCCTGGGAAAGAATAGTTTTAGGAGCTATGTCAACTTGCTTAATGTTTCCTGCTTTTGAGTGGTGATCTATATGGCGCAGAAGTTCTATAAGTCTCCGTCACAAAATAAGGAAGAAAATCATTAAAGCACTGCAACTCATTGTCTGGGATACCAGGAAAGTAACTGCAACTTAGAATTTTAATAATTAATTCTATAATCTGGTCGAGGAATTTGAGGATGTTGTACAGATAATTGGTATACTGAATAGTCTTAATCTTCATGACAATGACAATTTTTCTTAAATATTCTTTCCTTAATTAATATAAGTGAAAATTGTAAGCAATCTGCATATTGTACTTGCAGCATTTCTGGAATGCAAAAACACATGTGTACTTTATGAAGAGCATCATTAAAGGCTGACCTTCCAGATAGCCACGTAAACCTACGCTTAGTTATTTGAAGGAGAGATGGGGATAATATAGGAGTGTGGCAAGCAGTCAGGAGTCAGAAATCTTGTAGTAAATTTGGTGTCAGTACAGCAGCAAAGCACTGTAATCACCAGTGTGAGAGACAGACAGACAGACAAAAAAGACCAAGGTAACGTGTCCCTTCTTCCTAACAGCATGTGAATCTTCTTCAGCAGCTTCAAGTACCAGAATCTAGATGAACTTTTCCATCCATGTGAATTTTTGAACGAATCCATCTACTCTCGTCCTGAATTTCAAGCCAAGGGTTTGGTTTATCAGGAATCTGCATATGCCATGCAAAGTGTTTTTTAAGACATACTGTGGACTCTATTTAATTCTAATATATAATTCTAATATAAAGATCGAGAGGAGGAGGAATAAATTACTAAGCATAATGGGGAGAATACAAAATACTGGAGAGATGAGATGAGAATAGAAAAAGTGAAAATAAAATTTCAGGAGGTTTGGAGGTGCTGAAGAAGTTCAAAGAATATTGCTATGCATGTAGAAATATTGAGTATTTTTGCTGACGATTCAGTGCAAGATAAACTACATTTCCTCATAAATACTGTTGTATTTCTTTCTTAAAATGATGTGTGACTATGCCCTGTAGTTCTTACTATCTGAGCTTCCATGAAAACAGTTGTTTGCACTGAAATATTTTGACAATTTATTAACAATTAATTTTAATTATTAGTTAGAAGCAACTTTAGCTAATTTATGCTTGCTTTTGCTAGCATCAAATACATAGTTTGGCTGAATGGCTTCAAAAAATTAATATCACGCTTTCCTGGTTTATATTTAAAAATGGTTTTGGTCCCTCATGTCATTTTCCTATGCGTCTTTTTTCCAAACTTCATGATCAATGGCTTGCTCATAAACAAATCTGTTCCAAATAATTAATATGCAAACTTGCTCTACTGAATTTCTTTAAATCTGCAAATAATACTTTTTTCTAAGTTATTTGTGTATAAATTAAACAGAATTGGCTTGTACTTATATCTTTTGGTCTACCTTGAAAAAATAAAACGAAGTTGTACTGCATCTTACATTTGGTACTTTGAGGAAAATTCCATCTTATGAAAAAAAGCTAGATGTTGTGTTTTTTAGACTAAGCACAATTTAATACAATTAATTGCCATATTTTGTAACAGTAATTTACAGAAGGACTTGACTTTTAAAAATGCAAACAGTCAATTGAGATAAGAAATCTATTTCATTTATTATAGTAAAAAACCCCATTAGAATGCTAACACAGCTTTCAAAAGATAAGTTAGATGTATTGAGGATGAATGCTCTATGAAAATATCTTTTTAGCATTGGACAGAATTCAGGTTTTCATCCCACGCACACTTGTTTAAAAACTCATTTAAAGTTCATTAAGTCCAATTAAGCATTAAATATTTCAACTGCTTCACTAAATCATTGAACTCCATAGTAAATACAGAATAAATAGGATAGACTTGTTTTTAGCTGCAATTGAAAGATAGCAGAAAAGCCTACATTTTTTGAGTGAAAATATTTAGCCTTTAAATGAGTTGAAATCTAATTAGACTTGAGAATAAGGAACAGATATCTTCCCACCATGATAGTGGGAGGAACCACAATTTTAAGTTTTCACAAACTAATTCTACAGAACATTTTCTAATAATGTAGTTCTCACTGTGGGCTAAGAACAGGACATGGAAATCAGCTTTGAAAACTAATAGCAGTAAGCATATGTGACAAATTATTGACTCCACTAATTGACTCTTATCCATGGAGCTGTGAAGAATTGAAAGCAATTCAGTAAACTGATTCTTCATTTAGTTGGCAAAGCTTGTAGAAGTTTGTGGTTTCTACCAAAGCTAAAATTTCTCTGTGTGCATATATGTATGTTTGTGCTAAAATACTTTAATATTAAGTAAAAAATATGATTGTATCTTTGATCACTTTAATTACCTTTTCATGAGTATGTTGCTTTCCTGTTGGCGTTGTACACTAAACACGGAAAACAAACTGCTGCTATTTTCGGCAGACCAGCAATATTATCATTGGCTGAACTGAATAAATGATGGTTTTAATGGATTCATGGTGGGTCACATCCTTCAATTTACTTGTGTATATAGCCATTTAAGTTCTTCAAGTATCTGTGTTGCATTGTTAAAGAAAACTGTTTCTGCATACATGTTACACTTGAAATCAGGGATGACACCTTTCTAAATTGCACACTGTTCATCAGAATAAAGTCAGCTGCCAGGAAATCATAAAATTATCTACTGTCTCTTAAATTGTTGAACGGCTTTGGATAGGATTGGTAATGTATGTATGTTTTGTACAAATACATTAATAATTTGAGGTAGAAAGAATGTTTTTGGGAACAGCTTTGCTAATTTTTAGGAATTTACCAGAAATATATCGTATGATGAGGTAGCAATTCTTAGAGGTAATTTTAAGATTACTTTTGCAGTTTTTCCTGAGTAAAGCTGATTAATGAAAGCTTCACCTAAAGTCTAGAACATGAAAATCCATTGGCATTTTGGAATTGCATCTAGTATTACTATCTAGAGCAAGCTCAGATACTTCGGTAATTATATTGTAACTCTTCACATAGAGTTTTTTGGGTTTTTTTTCTTAGTAAGAAAACACATTCCACATAGACTGCACAGATACCTAGACTGGAGTAAAAAAAAAAAAATAGGCAAGCAGCAAACCAGTGCCCCAACACCATCATCTTAACCTGTTTCCAGTGTACTTTAAAAAATGAAATAGATCACAAAATCAGACTAATATTAATATATGTTGTATTAAAATGCAGATATTAATTAAATACTATTATGTCTTGACAAAATATATTTTTAATTGTTTTACTGTTTTATCAGAAATGGGGATTAACTCTCTGATTAGTTCCTTAAATATAACAATGTAAATCAGAAGGGTTCCCATTTTTTTAGCTCGAACGTAAGCATTTAATGGGACCTATAAAGAAGTTATTGGTTTTTACTGTATAATTCCTGAGGCTTCAGAGCTTATAGCTTAGTATTATATTAGGTTATCAAGACCTTTGCAGATGAGGAAAAAATGTTATTATTAGGATATGTAATTAATAGAATCTATTTAGATTGATTTTTGGAGTATAAATATTCTTTAACTTTGCAGAGATAATATTTTCTTTCCATACATAATTTTTATCAAAGAACAAAATTTTCTATATAGTAATAAAATATGAGAACATAAAAACTGAAGTGAGTTCTATAATTTCAATGTCGTGTTTTTAGACTCAGGACTTTTAGAACTTACACAGGCATGGAAATAGGAAACAAATATCATATTCCCTTGGTCCAGTGTTCACGAGCAAATAAGCAAAACTCAACTGTGAGCTGAAAAACTGGCTGAATTTTCTCTGCTAATCTGATACCTGTCTTCCACAGAAGATCATCCAGTGACCTGTGTTTTTGCATTTCTTAGGAGTATGATGTGACTGCAGCTAATGTCCTGTATTATGCCTGCCCTGAAGAAAGCAGTAGCAAAAAACTTCCACCCACGAGAAAAATGTAGGACAGAGAGAGCTCCCCGTGCTTACAGGGCTGGGTGAACAGTTTACTTCAGGACTGTCATTTGTACGGATAGTGTTAGCTGAAAGGTAGCTTGCTGGGTGATTTTTCTATAGCTTTGCAGTTGGTGATGGCATTGAAGCTTCAGGAGCAGCAATACGCACCTTTGGCAGAGAATTCTATTAATCTACTGGTATCCAAACTCAGCTGTGAATCAGGGAGGTGATGACTTCTTCATCATGTTCAGATAGCAAGTTAGTTTTTCCTAGACTTGTGAATAATAACTGCTCCAGTATGATGTATACTAATAGGAGCTCGTATCTGCGGGAGAAGGGGTAACATTGCAAGAAAAAGCTCTGCTGTTTGTGTGTTTTCTTCTAGCTGCTTTCACCTTTGCTTTGCTCAAGAGGAACACAAAACAGTGGAACTTGTTAGTAGACATGGAGGAGGCTATAGCTTGTGATGAGCTGGGCTGCAGGAGGCCATTTAAAGTGCATACATAGGCAACAGCTATTTTAAGTCTGAGCATAATGTGTTTTATTATGAGGGTTTCTATGTCTTTCTTCCCAAGAATGCAAAATAGACATGTACTATGTATGCTGATCTAGGGACCTTTGATGTCTTAGCATGGTCACGTCTGACAAAGTAAAAAAGAAAGCGTTTACTCCCTTTTAACAAGCCGAATGCTCCTAACTTAATGTAGAACTAACCTTCTGTCCGCAGCAAGAGTTTGCATTTGCTTTTGTTGTAATTTACATGAGTCGTACCTCTGCAAAATTCTTCAGCCATCTGCCATGAGTCAATAAATCCTTTTTTAATTTCCATTAATTCTTAATAGAAAGATTGAGGAAATCCACCCATCTGTTTGATAGAAACGTTATGTCCACTGGGAAGGCACATCGAGACTTTTATCACTCTCTGCCTTAGGGGTGGGGGGGATGATGATCTAGAACAATTGCAGTAATCTGTGGAAATGATCAGTGTATGCTGCTGAGAGAATCTTTGCATATTAATTCATTTAGTAGTTGAGGAACAAAATACTATGATAGTCCAGTAATTCAGTGCTAATACAAGACTTCAAGGTCTCTTTTGCTTTTGACATGATTAATTCTATGTAGTGAGTAAAACAACTTGTATAACAAGTCAGAAACTCAAGAAAAATTTAGTGGTAGAGAAATAGAATGGGCTAAGGAAAAGAGATGTGTGATAATATTCTGTGAATTTGCCTTTAGGATATAAGTTCTTCTGAAAGTATGACATTTATAGTTGCTGAGCCTGACTCTTTTTTTAGCATTTAACAAATAATAATCTAAATAAATTGGACCCAATTTTAGTGTCAGATGGCGAAAGGACAATAACAGAAACCACATCTGTTTTGAAAGCTGCTATTTAAACAGCCAGTTCTTGTTGCTGACCAAATTATTTCTTTTCTGACAAAATATTTTTCTTTATATCTGGCAATATCCTAATATACACCAAGAAATGGTTATATTAAGTTATGCCTGGTTAAATTCTGCTTAGAGGACTACCTTTGGCAAAAAAGTCACCGTCAGTGCTGTGTGATTAGAAATAGCTTTCAAGGAAGATATTGACTGCAGGCTCTTTTCCAGGTCACACCAGGGCAGCATGTGTTGATGATAAGAGATAAAAGAAGTCTCAAAGAGCTGTCTAAATACGTACCCATTTGTGAGTGTTAAACTGGAAAATCTTCTGCTGAGAATTTCTGAGTGTTAGTCAACTCTTTTGCTGAGATATGCAACATAAAGTTAGTTAATCCTCAGAGTTGAGTTTAGATTCTGTATTTGACCCTTTGAAGACGCTTTGTAGCAAGGCAATGATAGTGATCAGCATGAATTGCAGTATATACTTACTTTTAAAAATAGTCCACATATATGTTGAAATGCTAGATGCCAAAAATGTTTGCTACTGGTAAGTGTTTTGGCTTGAGCAGTACCTATTGTTTTGGGCTCATGCATGGATGAAGAAGTCCATGTCCCCTCCCACATCCTTCATTCTGTCTTCCTGTCCTGATTTAAAATAACCTGTTGTTTTAATCAGACCTAGTTAATTTTTTTCATATTTGTTCTTACTGTTATGATTTTCTTTTTACGTATTTGGTTTCTTTTTGCTCTGGTGAAAAAAAAAGGAATAACAAATTGTTAATCTGCCTGTGACCTTCGCAGCTCTGGAATTGCTTATGCCATTGTTCATAAAAAACCTGGCATGTGTGGACTTGTAAATTTATTCTGCTGGGTTTTTGTTTATCTGTCTTTTCTCATAGTCCATTAGAACTGTCAGAAGTTGGGAACCTAGAAGATCATGCCCAGTTAGGATATAGATTGGTTTCTAAGTTTATAGTCAGAGTGGCTGCTCTCACCAGCTGAAATGCACCTGAGATCATGGCTAGATCAGATGCTTCCACTGTGAAAACAAAATGGGTAAGATGCCTTTACAGAAGAAACATCAGTGCCCATGCCATGCTTGTCACTATCTGCCCTGCTAAGGAACATGATTTGGTGAGATTATCTCACTTTTTTGCATACATGTTAGTGCCAGGCCTCTCACATTTAAATCTTTTCTGAAATAGATTTTCTTTTCCAGTTCCTTTCCTTCAAGTTCTTGGTGCCCTCTGGCACCTATTCACTATCTGAGACTGAGTCTGCCAAGATGCCTCAGGGATATCTCTGAAGCCTGGGCACTCGTTCAGGCCCAGGAAGACTGTCCCTGCTGTCTTTAAGGTCAAATCAGCTGAGAGTAGACTGTAATTCACTTACCTGGCACGCACTAATTTACTTAATATGAGAATTAAGGCCATTAAGGCAAAGTGTCCTCCTCTTCATGAGATAATTTTTCAATGACTTAGGTTAGAGTTGGGAGGCACCCCTGTCTGTCTCTGGCAATACATTCCACATCCAAGTGAATTTAAAGCGTACTGCAAGAGGACTAAAAAAAATACTGCAGACTTTGTACATTTAAGCTGAGAAGTTAAATGAAGAATGGAGTATCAGCCTAGGGAAATAAGTACTTTGACATAAGCGACTTCTTTAAATCTCCCCCCACGTGATTTATATGGTTATTAAAGTTGAAAGGTCCTTCTAGAAGAATCCACATCTCTTTGGAACAAATGCAAGCACTGTGCTTGGCTGCGGTAATAGGTTCGTATTTAGAAACCAGTTTCCACCTTCAGTAGTATGTCTTCTCATATTGCTGATACTTGTTTTCAGAAGAACTTGTGACTCTATGAAGCTGACCATGTATCAAGCATTAGATCTCAAATGCCATCCCAAAATTCTTGACCATTTGCCTTAGTAGATTTTTGAAGAATAACAAATTGCATTGAAACCTCTTACAAGCAAGAAAGCATAGAACTGCATTGAAGGCTTATAACACATTTCAGCTGACCTACAAATGTAACTAGAACATCCCTTTCTTGGAGATGTGTTTATGGTTTCTTGCTGTTTCTGTTTACTCTCACACAGCAGTGTACCCTTGCTGAATTAGCTGTGGTTGAGAGCCTTTAATGAAGATCCTTATTCACAAGAAGGACTGAAAGTAATTTTAAGTGGTCAGGGTATTGCTCTGAGTCACTAAAGGTTTGAACTGACATGGTGATAGTTCCTTAGAGTTTTAAAGAAACATTAATTTAACAAAAAGGGATTTCTTAAAGAATTGCGTGTCAAGTGTACTCTTTTCCCATTTTTTCCTATGCAGTCCAATGCAGTGATATATTATATGCATTATATGCACAAGAGACCATGTTCCAATTTACGCAATGATATTTTTGCTCGTGTATTACAAGGCCAAAAAAAAGTCTTCACTCATTGTAGCAGTCACGAAGTATAAATGCACGTGTAGACTTTGAATCTGAGATAATTCTGGTTACTGGTAATTAAATTTTCTTAATATTTCCAATCTGTTTGAGACTTCAAAAATGTATTTTTAAGAGTTGGGAAAGAACCTTGACTGTCTCTTCCAACAATAGAGTGGGTTAAGTTAGAAGGTGAAATAAGCTTATTCATTTATAAATGTGAGAATCTGTATCTAAATGCTGTTAATTTTATTTCCTGACAGTACATCTAATGGGAGAATAATGAATTTTTGAGAAGCGCTGAAGTGAGAATTTTTGGATTCCCGTTTTCCTTTAAAACGAACAAATCACAAGAACATCCCCATGCCAACCCAGATGCAAAGAATGTCCATACTGAGAACTCTAGACAGAGAACAATAATACCAATGACTTTTAACAACTTCATCTTATATAAATTCAGGATTATTTTATTCTTTCTAAAAGACAATTTTATGTCTGCTCTACCCACTCCCCCGTTACTAGCTAGGCAGTGTAAAAAAAAAAAAGAGAAAAAGAAGACTGAGTGCCATTCTCAAGACTGTTTGCAGAGTGACTCTGTCTGGAAAGCCTGCAGTGTATTAGTTAATTTGGAGAACGAGCAGGAAATCCAGCTTTTTCAGACAGCACTGAACACATAATGCACAGTCTAAGCAACTGGAACCAGCTCATAAGCAAATTTAGTTTTGNTTCTCAAGACTATTTGCAGAGTGACTCTGTCTGGAAAGCCTGCAGTGTATTAGTTAATTTGGAGAACGAGCAGGAAATCCAGCTTTTTCAGACAGCACTGAACACATAATGCACAGTCTAAGCAACTGGAACCAGCTCATAAGCAAATTTAGTTTTGCAACGCAAATCTGTGTAGTGCTTTAATCCCACTCTTTTCTTAGGGTAGGAACAATAGGAATAATAATAATACTCATAATGATAATAAAAATAGTGTTCCTTGCCCCTACCACATGAATGTTGTGGAACCTCTTGTTTGTAAATTCTAGTTTGATAACAGGCTAAGTTCTGGTTACCTGTCAGTGGTAGAAAGCTATGAAAACTACCTAACCTGATAAAAATTTTGGAATTAGGGTAATATGAAGCTCTTTTCCACCTTTTTGCCACCTCTTCCATTTTCAGTCAAGGTGTAGAGGCAAATTTAGGTGATATCTACTCAGACTTACAAATCATTAAAATAAGAGCATCATCCTTTCACACAGTGGGGTACATATCTCAATACAATTCCCTTTCCAATGTACTGCTTTTTCTGAAGACTTCAGTCTTTAAAATCAGTTTTGTGGGCCTGTGGATGCTAGAATTAGAAGACTTCAAGACTAATAGTAGTTAATACGTACTTTTTATTTCCAGAGGGGGGTTTTTGAAAATGCTCTTAGGGTGTCTAATTAGTGAGGAAAGTAACCCCAAATAAGTCTTGTACTAGTGTACCATTCATACCATTACTTTGGTAATAACTGTAAACATCAAGCATTATGAATTCTAGAAGCAGACACTGTCTGAAAAATATGTCGTTAACTTCAGAAAGGCCAATCACGTCGAGGAGACTTAACTGAAAGGTAAAATTATTGAAGGGGTGATTGGTTCTGTTTTGGTTCAGACCAGGACAACTAGTATGCAGGATTCAGCCATACTGAAACACCAGAGACTTTGTCACCATTTTTCAGTGCATATAAAGTATGTTATTAGACAGTCTATGAGTTTTCTGTGAATTCCTTATACTTCAATCAGAATTAATTTGCAAAAATAGAGTTTGACCAAACCCACGAAGTAATCTGATAGTAGTAGTACAATTGTATCTATATATTTTTCTGTCACGTATGAAAAGGAAATATCTTGATAAAGATACTGATTTCTTTATCACAGTGTTTAGTATAAGAAACTAAAATAAATAGGTAATTATCTAAATCAAATCTATGCCTGCTATTTCAAGCAACTAGTCAAGGTGAAATTTATTTGAAGTTTGTTTGTAGAGTTTCTTCGGTGAGTTTCTAGAGCTGACTGCTATTTAGTACAAAACTAAGAAATTAGTGTAATTGTTGTTTTTTCTACAATTATTTCTGTGCAACTACTAGTACTTTATTATTGTAGTGCTCCCACTATATTGCTGTTTTTCTGAAACAATGAAAATATCATAGTAGCTAAAATTGTTCTGGTATGAATGTAGTTACGTTAAGCAATCTTACCCAGTTATTTTCCCATTCTTAATTGGATAGTTGACACTTTTCAAAATATTAAATGCTTTGAACAAATATTTATTTTATGTATTATTTACAAATGAACTTAGCTTTTACTATATTATTTTTAGTACATGTAAGTATACATATTTGTATGCATGCTCTGTTTCTGACATAATTTCCCAACATATTTTCTCTGGAACCGTAGCAGCAATATCACATAGCAGGGGGTGACTTTTTAATGGCAGTTACCGTTTAATGTATCTACTCTTATTTTTGAACTTGTTTGACATTTGTTTCTATCATTTAGCAGTCTGAAAATTCAAACAAACATGTTTTCACATTAGATTTGTGCTTGGAGTTTCTCTGTTGTCCAGGCGTGTCGTCTTGCATTACTTTCCTGCTGTTATAGCTTTGTTAACCAGCACAGCTGCTACTGTTCTTTGTTAACACAGGTAACTAGAATATTACATTTGAAAGTGGAACTGATTTTACTCTAAAATAATATATCAAATTATAAAGCAAGATACTTTGAAAATCAGTTTTTCCATTATGTTTAGGAAGCATTTGAATATAACGAATGCTTCCATAGTTTTGAGGAAAAATTACCCCACTTTTTGTAACGTATTATTTTAGAGATTTATCAGATCTTTTAAATCCTATTATTAAAAAGTCACACTTTTTTTTTCTGAGCAAGTATGTGGAACTTTTTTACAGTTAAGGGTCTCTTCAATTTGCAGATGTTAGTATAATTCAGTCACTGAAACCTTCTCTGCTCTAGCTGTACATAGTCTTGATGTTTGCACTCTGGCCAGGTAAAGCTTCTTGGAGGGAGAGCATGATCCCTTCTCCATAGACCAGCTGAGCCTGTGTGGCTTCAGGACTGTGCAGAAGCTTCACAAAGCATGGGGTGGGGCAGAACGTTTTAGTATGGCTTGAGATTAGAATTCCCTTAAGAGGAATACTCCGAAAGGCAACCTATAATATTGCGTTTTTCTCATTCAGTATTTGTTATAAGAGACTGGAAGCCTGTTTACTTTAAAACAAAAGCTTTGAAAGGAGGAGTTCCATCTCAAATCTTCATCTGACTCTGGATTCTATCACTATGTCAAATTCTCAAAACTCTCAAAACCTGCTGAAATACAGTGAAACTGTCCTGTATCAGTAAAAATCTGAAAAAGAGATTTAAGTAGTGACTGATATATAGATAAGAATAGAAGTGGCAGACATGGGTGTAACTTCTATAAATGGGCAAGAGTTGTATTAATTATGCAAGTTTGATATTCTGAAATCTTATGCCACCTCTCTTCATTTATCTTTGAAGAGGAGATGCATGGAATTAAAACTGAGCTTTGCCACAGTTACAGTGTGTTGTGAGAGGGTAGATGGACCCAAAATTGCTATGACTCCTATTAGTAAACAGGTTGAAAGTCCTTGTTTTAAAGTGATAGATGATATCTTGTGTTCAATGTCATGTTTACACAGATAAACCAAACTACCTATTTCAGATTCTTTATATAAAATAAAGTAACTATGAATATACCTGTTCAGGAAGCGATATATGTGTTAGGTGTCACAAAGACAAGGTTCCATAATAATTTAGCACTGTGCTCAGTGATTGCTAAAACAATCCCAAGAAAAGCCATGAACTAGGCAATACACACATAAGTAAATTTTAACTTTATCAAAGAAATATTTTGTTTAGATTGGAAGAGTAATAAAAAATTTATGAAAGCTTTCCACTTCTATTGACATGAAATAATACAGAGCTGGAACATGATTTTAACATACAAAAATTGTGACAAGAATTGTTATATGGTATTTTTATCCACAAATGGTCTTTCAAGTCAGCTGTTGCCGTTTAGTAAGAGCATAGCTTGATTTTTTTAATATATCTATTTTTATCCTGAAAACATAGGGTAAGTAAAGTCAAAGAGACTTTTGCTGGTCTTATTTTCTTTTTAAAAAAAAAAAAGCCAAAACAAAAAGTACTGTCCCAGGAAATAAATATGATTGCAGAATCATTAAATCTATTCAAATTGTGATTTCATTCCATGCTTACTTTGAAAGTTAGCTCTCTTTGGTGAATACACTGGCAGATGTCAGAATCCATCAGCAAAAAATTCAGTTAATGCTGAAATAACATATTTAAATGTGTTTTCTTTGCTTCAGATGCAAAAGATGGCCTGCATATAACTTTCTTGTGGCATCTTAATAGTAATGATTGACACACATGTAGTACTTTTTATATAGACATCTTGGTATGTCTCACACTTGTCTTGCCTTATGATTAGGAGACAGTCATCGTTGAGGTTGGAAGTCAGCTTCATTAAGTTAGTAAGAAAACACTAACAGTCACAGAGAGAAAACAAAAAGATTATAATAAATTGAAATGAGAATCAGGACAAATAAAAAAAAATCAATCCCCTTCATTCCACTTTAATCAAGCAAAGTGATGACATGAAAAGCAGAGAAGACCTTAAAAGGTAGGAAATTTTGTTTGATTCTTGATACCTTCAGATTGCTTTGGTTTGCATATCTCCTAAATAAAGATAATTTTCTTACCAATGGAGTATGCAGAATTAGTTGTTTGGTTTTATTTCTTTAACACATATATATTCAAATCTGTGATGGAAGTGTTTCTTGCCAGGATCTTTATCATAGTTGTTGACAGTGATGAATGCCCTGTGTCCAAGGCATGTGGCTAGTGCTGCTTATAGAATTCCTATAGATGAAGTTGTCACAAGGTCATTTGTTTAGGTGACAATTTGAAATTTCACTGAATATAAAATTTCTGTTTTGATACATACCTGTAAAGAAAAGAATTGAAGTTCAGCAATATCTGAAGACGCAGAAGATAGACTGCTTATTTGCAGAAGAGGTAAGGTAGATATCTAATTATTAACTAATTTTATGTTGCTTGCTTTTGAATTGATTTTTTAAAATTATAATTCATATTAATTTAAATGTTTTCCTCTGGGTTTTAAAAAACTCTGAGGAAGAAAATATGTGTCTTCAAAACTTGTCTTAAAATAGGATCATATATAAATCACTGCAGTAAGTAAAATGAAACATGTCAAGACCAAATTCAACCAGGTTGCCTTCTTCGATATCTTTTCTCTAAATTTCAGCTGAAACTCATCTACTTTATGAACTACTAGTATGAAATTAACCATAGTAACATTTTGCAGAGTGTAGAAATACCTTATTGAAAAGTATTTTTGATGGAACTTGAGTTGCTAAGCACTATCGTGCACTCTGCACACAAAATACAGTTCTATAAAAAGTGTCTTGACTTCAGGAGAATTGAGTGTGGTAGAACTTTCAGCGCGCTCGTTATGCCCTAAGAACTCAACTATTCAGAGGCTGTTGCATAAACAAACAAAAGAGTAAAGTGAAGGCATGACAATAGACTCTGGCAGTTCTTAGAACAAATTGTTTCTTGGGTTAGGGAGAAAACCAGAAAGTAATGATTTCTAATTGAAGTGACATTACCTCAGAAAAAATGATATCAAACCTAAGAAAACCTTACTGATTCTGAGAAGTGAGATGGTGGGTGGAGAAATGTGAAAATTGTGTCATTCTCATGGAAATTTGTATCATACAATTTGTGGCAAAAAATAAAGCCACTGAGTTAGCATTACATGACACCAAATTTCAGCAATTTTTTGTCCTAACCTTCCAACTATTGACTCTTCTTTTTTTAACTGGAAAAATATCAAGCTTAAAAATGTTTTCAGTTGATGCATATGTGGATCTGGTTGGTGTTTTTATACGTGTGTGTATATCCTTCCTCTGTTGGAGTAGAAATTCTGTGCCCTTTATATGTCTTATTTTAAGCTTATTACAAATATTTCTCAAAATCCATTTGCATATAATTGTTAGACTTCTAAATTGTGGTATCGACACAGTCTTATGTTAGAAAGGTTAGAAATACAATGTGGTAGAAAGCTGGGAATTAGACTTTAGCCTTACTCCTTATATAATTATAAAATACTGAAGTTTCACTTAAATCTCAACTTTATTTGGTTGGGTTTTGGTTTTTTTGTTGGTTGTGTTTTGGTTTTTGTGGGGTTTTGTGGTTTGTTTTTTTTTTTTTTTAAATAATGAAAAAAGAACCAAACCCAAAGCCATTGTTTCTAAAGTAAGACTTATCTAATTATACCATTTCTTTCCTAAATAGTAACGGAAAAGATGACTTTAGTTTCCTGTTTAAATTTTGGCAAAGTTCAATTTGAATAAATGCTCTCCACTTTGAGAGNAAATAATGAACAAAGAACCAAACCCAAAGCCATTGTTTCTAAAGTAAGACTTATCTAATTATACCATTTCTTTCCTAAATAGTAACGGAAAAGATGACTTTAGTTTCCTGTTTAAATTTTGGCAAAGTTCAATTTGAATAAATGCTCTCCACTTTGAGAGAGATGTGACATACGTTAGTGATAATCAGTAAACATTTCTTTTTGAAGTATGTGAAGGTTTGTATCTAGAAACATGGAATCAATAAGAAACTGAATAGAAATGAAACTACTTTTTAAAGTATGTAGGTCTATGTGAGTAAGGACATTTTCTGCTGAAAGTTAAGTGCTGAACAAAATACTTCAACAAAAGCAAAGCTTCAGTTGTAAGAAAACAAAAGCTATGAATTTCACTGCAGTTGGTGAAAAGCTCGAGACTAATTTTGTTTTAAAATGTCTTTCTTCATCAAATCACAGATGAGGAATAAAGATACAAGGCTATACATAAACAGTAACATCTTTGAAACAACTACTAAGTCAGCAGGCTTTTCATAGTTGTATAGAGAAATCTGACTAAAACATTTATTCCTTTATATTGAAGCTAGAATAAAATTATTGATCTACTCTCTCTAGGTAGCCTTTTCTGTGACTGTCTGTGAAAGGAAACAATGATCTAAATTCTGTTTAGGGGCAGTTAAAATACATTTGTGTATAATCCCACAACTTTGCAAGATACGTACTGCATCTCTCAAAGTCAAAGTGACCTTCTATAGGCCCAGCTTTTCTCATGCTTTGATTTACGTAACTCGAACTTCAAGGATTAGTATGAGCAAAAATTCAGATACATGTGTGTGTGATGCCAAATTACTGTTAAAAGAATACGGAGTTTTTAATATAAGGTATCCATAGTGGGTATTACCAATATATGATTGTCACAGTACTTTACCTTCACCTCATCCATCATGTAATAATATTGCAAGACCTGTGATAAGATGTGTCACTATAAAATGCTAGCAGCTATGTTTACAATATTTAAGCCCTTCATGCATAGCAAAGGGAGATACTGGTATCTGTCTTCATAATACAATACTATCTTTTCCTACATCACTGTTCTTTCTTTCTGGAACAGTGAATTTGTTAAGCATGTAAAATTTAAAGTATAATAATGATCTGGTAACATTAAAATAAATGGGGCTGTGCACAGATGTCAGCAAGGTTTCTGATTTAATTAAAATCCCTTTGACATCACCTTTCCAACCGTAACTGATCAGTTTTCAAAATTTGTTTAAACCTCAAAATATAATTTCAAGCCTACGCTCAATACAGTAGAGAAACACAACCTGGAAGTGGTGCATGAATTGTTAAGGCTTATCAGCCTGATTCCGTGCATATGTTGATGCCAGACCAGTACGGTTAAGTTTCATACTGCTGTGGATTCCAAGGCAAATTACGTGCTCCTTGACTTGAGTTTCAATTTATAAATCTTGTTTTCCTCCTTCTATTGGCAAACCAGCATATTCCCTTGTGTCTCTCTGGGAAGGATGGGGAAGGCAGAGAACAAGTACAGAACTGTGATGCTCAGCCTGGAAAGCACTATTTATGACTGTTTCTTAGGCTGGCTAAAATCAAGTTTCATCACGTATACTTACTGACCTTGGTCCACTGTAGCTCAGATTTCTCTGAATTGCTTTAGCTTATACTGTAATCATGCCTCAAAGATGAATAGCCCTGTAGAAAGTGATTTTTTTCTTTTTTTTTTTTTTTCCTTCTGGTTTAAAAACCCCCCAAAAACCCCACACAAACAAAACCCACAAACCCCTTTGTATTGACCTGACAGTGAAGAGGGTCTCAGGACTTGCCTGGCCTTGCCTTAGCCTGAGCTGATTTCACCAGTTTCAAAGATCACCCCGTGGTCAAGTGATTGTTGCCTACCATGCTTACCTTAAGCTCTCTCAAACCCATTTATGGATAATTTATACTTAACAAACAATACTCTTTTATTTCAACTGAGGCTGGAGGAAGATTTGTCCATTTTCATGCTTAACCTTGTTACCAAAAAGAAGCAGGTTCTGATAGTGAAGCTTATAAAACTAACAAGCAGGTGCCAAGACTTAGGATGAAGAACCTCTCTCCATACGTTCATATTCCTCCTGATGATGATCTCAGGAGGCTCTTGACTCCTTATGGTCTTTTCCCACCACTCTTCCTGAGGAAAAGATTAAACCTTAGTACCCAGAGAAAAACTGCAGAGATAAGCATGATATAGGTATTTCAAGAAGATACTAGGAAGATTTTTAAAGTAAGTCTACCCATGCTGTTGAGGCTTTTCTGAATTAATTTTTAAAAATGAGCTAATAGGCTTCTTAATATCTTTAATCGGAATAACAAATTTGTGGTTCCATATACAAATATATGCACACATAAAATTAATTCTCTTTTTCCTATAGCAGAAGGCGGAATGTAGCAACTTCTGTGATTAGCACCAAAAGCCAACTGTGCTAAAGGTGAAGCAAAGGAAGTGGCAGGAATATGCGATGGAGGGAAAGAAAGAGAAATGGAGGACAGAACTGTCCTTTTTTAAATGTAGTGCTGTTTTAGTTAGTCTTGAGGCCTCACCTTCATAATCTGTAAATACTCTACATCTCTGGGAAGCTCTTTGGAAGAGAGTTTTTGACTTACTATCAGTAATGTTTCATCTCTACTAGTAACTTTTTTTTTTTTAAATGAGAGCCCTCCGACATATGCTTCCTGAGAAGCAAAAGCAGAACCCTTCATAGATTTATGGCTAAGCTTGTATCCCATAAGTATTTACCTGCTGGATTTGAAATACTTTTTAATCTATCTTTTTTTTTTTTTTAATGTAAGCCCATAGCGTTTCATGGCTTTCATAGTATCACTCTGGATAATGCAAGTCAGAAATTGTCTAAACCCTGTGGGAGGAAGACTTAACAGCAATGATTGGGTTAACTCCACTAGAGAGGAAAATAAAACGCTACATTAAACTCCTGTCTCAACCTTCACTTTTAGCAATGCTTTCCTTTGGGGCACACTGCTTTTCTCTTTTTCTCTCTCAGTTTTTCTTTTAATAAGGTAGGAAGGACAAGGAACTCCAGACTATCTTCTTATTAGTGTTGTAAATTAATTTTTACTTACGAAACTGAAGTGGGTTTTTTTTAAATGTATGGGTCAAATAGAAAAACTGATATGAAAGCTTGAGCTGGATACAAGAAAACAAAAAATCAGGGTATAGGTAATCTCTTCAGCACGTATTGGGAAGAGAAGAGTAACATACCTGATAAAATCTGATATGTTTGGAAAATTTGGCACATCAGTTACATGCGCCTATTTTAATCTCCTCTTTTTTATGGTAGAATACCCTGAGGTAAGCATCTGATATATCAAGAAATCTTGAGAAGTGATACCGCAAGTTGAAATTAGGAAGGATTTATCAGTTGTTCAAAGGCACGGTCGATGCTATAGAAGTTTTGCATTTGCCAGGTATATACTAACTCTGCTTATGGCGTTTGTGATGCTAACATGCAGTCCAAACAACCCATACATTCAGTGTTTTCTCAGCTGTGGAAGATGATGTTCTGATCATTATTGTCAACTTCCTTCAGCCTTCAAATGTCATCTTGAAGGTGAAACTTTATATGACCTATTTTCTTCTGTCAAGAGATCTGTGATATGTTAACCACTTTGCATTAACAAGTAGAAATCCTGCCCCTCCCCTGCCCAGTGCTGATTTTGGTGCTTTTCTTCATTTTCTTAATGTAAATTTGATTCAGCTTTTAATGATATTTAAGTAAGTGGTGTATCTTTAATGAAAATCTGAATAATTTTTTTAACTGTTTATTGTTTAAAGCACTGAAAAGCTGTCTCCAGATAAAACTGGACACCAGACTTGTGCAGATACGTGTAATTAAGTAAAATTATGACTTCTGTCTCATGGTTTATAGTTTTGGAAGATCAGAATGGTTAAGAGCATTTTAATGTTTGAGGAAAGGACGTTATGTAAACTATTCCTTATTTACAGAGTGGAACTAAGGCTTTGAAAAGCTAGCTTCAATTCTGTTTTACATACCAGCAATAGTAATCACGTAGAAATCTTTGCCTAAAGGCAACAACAGATAGAACTTTAAAATTTTGTGTTTGTGTGCCTGTTGGTGAATGGTAGGGTGTTTATGTATATGGGAGGTGTTTTTATACTTATATCACACATAAATAGACAATGCTGCATTAGAAGTTCTTAACAATTCTTGTACCTACTTAGACCTATTAACACAGAAGAATTGAAGTCCTTAATACTCAAGTGTCTGACAGTAATGCTGAATTTAGCTTTAGATAATTATATATAAAGTCATTGAAAAGTATAGATGCTACAAAATACAACATGAAACAGCCCATGTGCTGATTGAGCACTAAATCAGTTAAAAAAAAAAAGCCAAACCTAGAGAGAGCTAAAATGTCAGGGGTTTTTTTAGACTCTCTGAATACCTAAAGCTGAGCAGCTGCAAGGCCAAGATTTGCAGACCTGAACTCTCAGGTTTTTAAAAAACAGTAGAAAATTCTTACCTATCATTTAAAACATGGCTACAACAGGGAAAAGTTTTGATGTTAAACCCTGTTTATCCAGGGATTTTTATTGAAAAATACTTGTTTTGCATATAAAGCCCTCCTCCCTGCCCCTCTCAGCCTCTGGATCATAAATCAAAATTTAGGTCTATGTACAAATGAGAGTGATTCTATTCAAGTGTGGTTCCAGAGCTTCAGTGAGGAGAGTGGAGGTCAAAACTATTGAACTCTGGATTGGGAAAATAAGAGTTTGATGTTGGAAAATAAGATACTGCAAAATGATATTGGAACCTGAAGTTTTTTTCAGATAAACTTAAGCAATTTTGGTCGTTTCAGATGTTCCTTTATCTATTAGGGCTTAATAGATAAGACAAGTAAGATTACAGCTTTCATACTTCATCTGTAGAGACAGAATCTTGAAAAACAGCTGAATGGATGAAGACCTTCAAGTTGTCTCTTGTGTTATGTTTGAAATTGAATTATAACCTGATGAAGTTCAACAAGGGCAAGTGTAGGGTCTTGCACCTGGGGAGGAACAACCCCACGCACCAGTACAAGTTGGAGGCTGACCTGCTGGAGAGCAGCTCTGCGGAGAAGGACCTGGGAGTGCTGGTGGACGACAGGCTCACCATGAGCCAACAATGTGCCCTTGCGGCCAGGAAGGCCAATGGCATCCTAGGGTGCATGAAGAAGAGTGTGGCCAGTAGGTCGAGGGAGGTGATCCTCCCCCTGTACTCTGCCCTGGGGAGGCCGCATCTGGAGTACTGTGTCCAGTTCTGGGCTCCCCAGTTCAAGAGAGACAGGGAACGACTGGAGAGAGTCCAGCAGAGGGCTACAAAGATGATGAGGGGACTGGAGCATCTCTTTTATGA
Source organism: Steatornis caripensis (assembly GCA_013398225.1). Classification (NCBI taxonomy): domain Eukaryota; kingdom Metazoa; phylum Chordata; class Aves; order Caprimulgiformes; family Steatornithidae; genus Steatornis; species Steatornis caripensis. Next base: position 592,395 of record VZSC01008932.1, read on the forward strand.
GGAAAGGTTGAGACACCTGGGTCTGTTCAGCCTGGAGGTGAGAAGACTGAGAGGGGATCCCATCAATACTTACCAATATCTAAAGGGCGAGTGTCAAGAGGATGGGCCCAGACTCTTTTCAGTGGTGCCCAGTGACAGGACAAGGGGCAACGGGCACAAACTGGAGCACAGGCAGTTCCACCTGAGCATGAGGAAGAACTTCTTTACTGTGAGGGTAACAGCACTGGCACAGGCTGCCCAGAGAGGCTGTGGAGTCTCCTTCTCTGGAGAGATTCAAAACATGCCTGGATGCATTCCTGTGCACCCTGCTCTAGGCTAACCTGCTTTAGCAGGGGGGTTGGACTGGGTGATCTCCAGAGGTCTCTTCAAACCCCTACTATTCTGTGTTTCTGTGATTCTGTGAATTGATATCAACCCGTATCTGTAGTAACTTCTTCATCCTGTATACACGGATGTATGTGTGCACATGAATGTGTATGTTCCTGTCAGTATCAGTTTATATGTGTACATTATTTTGAATGAATTTCACTTTTTTTTCTTCACGGAATATAGTTTGTATTTTTGTAGTGAATAGTTCTGGCTAATTAGGTTATTCTGAGTATGTTGAAAATGTGTGTAGAAGTGTAGCAGTAGGCTCGCTGCTTATCACGTCTATTCCATTTCCAAAACCTGGTTTATATCAGTTTTGAAATACTTAAAACTGTTCATATGTGGTGTGGTCCACTGAAAAGTAGTTGCAACGTTTGGGAGACCCAAGCTATTTTAATTTTGAAGGAAAAAGGGCTTTGTGGAAACCATTTGTGCTCAACTCAGCTCACAATGATAAATTATCTAAGCGTCCAATTGTATCCAGCAGCTGATGATTTTCATGGAGATAGACGCTCCATGAATATTCATGATGTGATAGCTCTCTGACATGAGTTATTCCTGCTATGTAGATGGAGATGCTAAGGCAAGGAAAGGTTAAAATGCCTGTATTACGCATGAAAGTGTTGAAAGACCTGAGAACAGAAATCAGATGGTTTTGAATTATATGGTCTTTCTTTTCTTCTCGTGTATACTAGCATTTTTCCAAAAACTATGTAAGACAAAAATCTGGTATCTGAATTTGGATTTAAGGAGTGACTCCTAAACTATTGTCTTAGCTGATTCTTCAATTATGTCTACAGGTGTTAAGAATAATTTGTATATTCACTTACGAAGTTTTCATAACTAGTTAATTTTGATATATACCTTTCTTTTACAAATTAAGTAAGACTTAAATTGTCAAATACAACTTTTTTCTGTATTATGGGCAAATATCATCTATGCAATACTGTCTAGGAGGACAATAACAGTCCATCTAACTTTCAGCCAATTCCAAGGTAGCGGACATATAGCTGCAAAACTGTTGTACGGAATGGAAGAAAACATCTAGGTTTTTCCACTTTTCTACTATTTTTGAGTTTAAATTAATTGAACCCTCAGACTATCACTGCTTTGGAAATTACAAGATACGGGACCAGGGAATTGCACTTCCATTCCAGAGAGTTTGTTTTGTCACTTTTAGGTTTCTGCACACTTTCTAGATTGCACAGACGATGTCAGAAAACTTGTGAAATAAATCATGACAGAGGTTTTTGTTTTGGGGTATTTTTGGGGAGGTGTGTGGGGGAAATATGCTGTGTAGTAAAATTCATCTTTTCCGTGAATGAATTGTAGAATCATAGAGCAGTTTGAGTTGGAAGGGACCTTAAAGATCATCTAGTTCCAACCCACCTGCTATTGGCAGGGACATCTTCCGCTAGACCAGGTTGCTCAAAGACCTGGTCTTGCATGCTTCCAGGGAGGGGGCACAAAACTTCTCTAAAAAACCTGTTCTAGTGTCTCACCACCCTCATTGTGAAGAATTTCTTCCTAATATCTAATCTAAATCTACCCTCTTTCAGTTGAAAACCGTTACCCCTCATCCTATCACAACATGCCCTTGTAAAAAGTCCCTCTCCAGCTCTCTTGTAGGTCCCCTTCAGGTACTGGAAGGCTACTATAAGGTTTCGCTGGAGCCTTCTCTTCTCCAGGCTGAACAACTCCAACTCTCTCAGCCTGTCTTCATAGGAGAGCTGCTCCAGCCCCCTGAACATTTTTGTGGCCCTCCTCTGGACTCACTCCAACAGATCCATGTCCTCCTCATATTGGAGGCCCCAGAGCTGAATGCAGTACTCCAGGTAAGGTCTCACGAGAGTGGAATAGAGGGGGAGAATCGTGTCCCTTGACCTGCTTGCTGGTCATGCTTCTTTTGATGCAGCCCAGGATGTAGTTGGCTTTCTGAGCTGCGAGCATGCATTGCCAGCTTGTGTTGAGCTTCTCATTTACCAACACCCCTAAGCCTTCTTTGCAGGGCTGCTCTCAGTGCATTCTCTGCCCAGCTTGCATCTATGCTTGAGGTTGCCCTGACCCATGTGCAGGACCTTGTACTTGGCCTTGTTGAACTTCATGCAGTTTGCATGGACACACCTCTCAAGCCTGTCAAGGTCCCTCTGGCTGGCATTCCTTTCCTCCAGCATATCAACCGCATCATACAGCTTCTTGTTGGCAAGCTTGCTGAGGGTGCTCTTAATCCCACAGTCCATGTTGCCAGCAAAGGTGTTAAACAGCACCGGCCACTCGTCACTGGTCTCCACTTGGACATAGAGCCATTGACCACAACTCTTTGAGTTTGTCCATCCAGACAATTCTTTATCCAGCGAGTGGTCCATCCATCTAGTTCGTGTCTCTCCAATTTAGAGACAGGGATGTCGTGTGGGACAGTGTCAAATGCTTTGCACAAGTCCAGGTAGATGATGTAGATTGCTCTTCCCCTGTCTGCCAACGCTGTAACCTCATTGTAGAGGGCCACCAAATCTGTCAGGCACAGTTTGCCCTTAGTGAAACCGTGTTGGCTGTCATGAATCACCTTCTTATTTTCCATATGTCATGGCATAGTTGGTAGGAGGATCTGCTCCATGATCTTGCCGGGCACAGAGGTGAGGCTAACTGGCCTGTATACCCTGGGTCTTCTTTTTTTCCCGGTTTAAAAATGGGAATTACATTTCTCCTTTTCCAGTCAGTGGGAACTTGACCAGACTGTCACAGCTTCTCAAAAATGATGGATAGTGGCTCAGCAACTTCATCTGCCAGTTCCCTCAGGACCCACAGATGCATCTCATCAGGTCCCATGGACTTGTGCACCTTCACGTTCTGTAGGTGGTCTCAAACCTGATCTCATACAGTGGCTGGTTCTTCGTTCTCCCAGCCTCTGCCTTTGCTTTCTGCGACTTGGGTAGTGTGGCTTAAGCACTTGCTGGTGAAGACTGAGGCAAAAGAAGTCTTTGAGTACCTCAGCCTTTTCCATATCTCTGGTAACCAGGTCTCTCATTTCCTACCATAGAGGCCCCACATTTTCCCTCGTTGTTCTTTTATCACTGACAGACTTACAGAAGCTTTCTTGTTGCCCTTGATGTCCCTGGCCGGATTTAGTTGTATCAGGGCTTTAGCTTTCCTAACCTGATCCCTGGCTGCTCAGACAACTTCTCTGTATTCCTCCCAGGCTACATGTCCTTGCTTCCACCCTCTGTAGGCTTCATTTTTGCATTTGAGTTTGTCCAGGAACTCCTTGTTCATCCATGCAGGCCTCCTGGCATTGTTGCCTGACTTCCTCTTTGTTGGGATGCATTGCTCCTGAGTTTGGAGGGATGATCCTTGAATATTAACCAGCTTTCTTGGGCCCCTCTTCCCTCAAGAGCTTTATCCCATGGGACTCTACCAAGCAGGTCTCTGAAGAGGCCAAAGTCTGCTCTCCTGAAGTCCAGGGTAGTGAGCTTGCTGAGTGCCATCCCCGCTGCCCTAAGGATCTTGAATTCCACCGTTTCATGGTCACTGCAGCTAAGGCTGCCCTTGATCTTCACATTCCCCACCAGCCCCTCCTTGTTGGTGAGAGCAAGGTCCAGCATAGCACCCCTCCTTGTTGGCTTCTCTGTCGCTTGGAGAAGGAAGTTATCATCAATGCATTCCAGGAACCTCCTAGATTACCTATGCCCTGCTGTGTTGTTTCTCCAAGAGATATCGAGGTGATTGAAGTTCCCCATGAGGACCAACCCTTGCGAATGTGAGGCTACTCCTATCTGTCTATAGAAGGCCTCATTCACTTGGTCTTTCTGGTTGAGTGGCCTGTAGCAGACCCCCACTATAATGTCACCTGTCCCTGCCCTCCCTTTAATTTTGACCCATAAGCTCTCTGCTGGCTCCTCATCCATGCCCAGGCAGAGATCCATGCACTCCAGCTGGTCATTGACATAGAGGGCGACACTTCCTCCTCATCTCCTTTTGTTTAAAACAAAACCAAAAAAGTACAAGAAGACACAAAATTTGCTGTTAGTTCTTTCTAGTAACTTTTCAGAAATTAACTATGTGAAGCCTAGTTCACAAATAGGAAAAAAAAGTAGTAGATAAACAAATTAAGTTAGTAAGTTATGCACAATGTATATGTTACTCTTTCATGTATGTAGATAATTACGTAGAATTCAGCAGGTCTTTTCAGAAGGAATATAATTGCAGTATATTCCCAGTAGTTTGTCTTTCCCAATTAGCTTAAGCATAAATTACTATTCCTCACTGTAAAGGTTGTTGTACTTAATCCCCATTTACCATTTGTGTGTCATTGAGACAAGTATTTCAGAAGTAATGCTTACTAAATTAGAACATAAATAAAGCAACTCCCAAGTTTTTCTCTGTGCTGCTACTCCAGCCTAGGGGAGGACTCCTGTAAACAGAGCCTCATTCCTGTGACTCAAACATCTGCTTCACATTTCCTCTAATATTACAGTAAAACATAGTCATGNAGATTGCTCTTCCCCTGTCTGCCAACGCTGTAACCTCATTGTAGAGGGCCACCAAATCTGTCAGGCACAGTTTGCCCTTAGTGAAACCGTGTTGGCTGTCATGAATCACCTTCTTATTTTCCATATGTCATGGCATAGTTGGTAGGAGGATCTGCTCCATGATCTTGCCGGGCACAGAGGTGAGGCTAACTGGCCTGTATACCCTGGGTCTTCTTTTTTTCCCGGTTTAAAAATGGGAATTACATTTCTCCTNAGATTACCTATGCCCTGCTGTGTTGTTTCTCCAAGAGATATCGAGGTGATTGAAGTTCCCCATGAGGACCAACCCTTGCGAATGTGAGGCTACTCCTATCTGTCTATAGAAGGCCTCATTCACTTGGTCTTTCTGGTTGAGTGGCCTGTAGCAGACCCCCACTATAATGTCACCTGTCCCTGCCCTCCCTTTAATTTTGACCCATAAGCTCTCTGCTGGCTCCTCATCCATGCCCAGGCAGAGATCCATGCACTCCAGCTGGTCATTGACATAGAGGGCGACACTTCCTCCTCATCTCCTTTTGTTTAAAACAAAACCAAAAAAGTACAAGAAGACACAAAATTTGCTGTTAGTTCTTTCTAGTAACTTTTCAGAAATTAACTATGTGAAGCCTAGTTCACAAATAGGAAAAAAAAGTAGTAGATAAACAAATTAAGTTAGTAAGTTATGCACAATGTATATGTTACTCTTTCATGTATGTAGATAATTACGTAGAATTCAGCAGGTCTTTTCAGAAGGAATATAATTGCAGTATATTCCCAGTAGTTTGTCTTTCCCAATTAGCTTAAGCATAAATTACTATTCCTCACTGTAAAGGTTGTTGTACTTAATCCCCATTTACCATTTGTGTGTCATTGAGACAAGTATTTCAGAAGTAATGCTTACTAAATTAGAACATAAATAAAGCAACTCCCAAGTTTTTCTCTGTGCTGCTACTCCAGCCTAGGGGAGGACTCCTGTAAACAGAGCCTCATTCCTGTGACTCAAACATCTGCTTCACATTTCCTCTAATATTACAGTAAAACATAGTCATGGCAATGAGATAAAAGAATGATTTGTTAATGAAACTGTGTATTGCGCTGACTAACTGTCTCATTGTTATCTTACGATCCCCTTATCTGTCAGTTGTATCAATCGATCATGTGTGTCCTTATGTTTAAGTCTGTGGAGTCTTTGGTGTAAGGTCTTCGGAGTCTTTGAATTATATACAAAATGACAATGTTTTAAAGTAGTATACTTTTCTCCATATTCTCTCTCATCTTTTATTTGCTGCAATTTAAAAAAAAATCACTTTCTTCTCACCAATTTTTTAAGCAACTACTGTGTGCAAGTGACGGCTACTTATATGCTTACTTTTATTTATAATAGCAAAGCATATCACCTAGTTTTTATCGCAAACATTAAAGTTTGCTGTTCTCAATCAGTATGATAAGGTGGGGGAACAGGAAAGGTAACCAATTATCATGTGTGGCATGTACCTTCTGTCTGCCCAGACCTCTGAATGTCTACCCTCCTCCCAAGATTTATCATGTTACACTGTGTCTGAAGGACAAATAATTCGGGTTATTTTTGCATTACTTATTATGATCTGTCATGAACAATCACCAAAGAAATCCCAAACCCTAGGGCAACAGAAAATAAAGTATTTATTTGTAATGGAGTTTTTTTTCAAGTTCATTTTAAGAAACCGTAGAGTACTGCCAATGCGCTTAAATGCTTGACTATGATTCTTCCCTCCCTTCTATACAATCTGTACGCTCTTCTGCAATGACCTTGACATCCTTTTCAGATAAAAAGATAGGGGTATACTACTTCCATATTATAGAGAACTGTGGCACAGTGTAGTTGCAGGGAGTATGAAGCTACTGTTGTTAAAACTGCCTTTTGTATGGGTCAAACTAACCTATTTAGGTAAGTGAGAAACAAAATAGTGTCTGTTTTAAACCATAAATGATGGCTAACAGATTTTGCTGAAAAATGTTAGCAGTATTTTCATTACGAGGCCTAGCTTTCAAGCAATATAGTGAAGTACTGCAAGAATCAGTCTGGGCTTTAGAAAACATGAAGAACACACACTAGAAGCCAATGGGCTGTCATGGCTGGGATTAATTCAGTCAGGTTGATCTGTAGAGTGAGCAGGTACGCACTGAGAGCAAATTACTGCTATTATCTTACAGACATGGTACAAACAATCTCATAAAGAGGATAGGTTTTAACACCATTGTTGAGTGTAAAATAATCATCTGCTGAAGATGGGTTGTAGAGACAAGAAATTGTTTTGTGAACTGGATTCACCGTATTTGCAGCTGGTTTTCAACAGACTGCCATTGTGATTAGTGTTTCAGTATCTATAAAAAAGCTACTTCTTAGATAATTAAATAACATAATTTTTCCTTAATTCTATTTTCATTAATGTTAAAGAGGTGTTAATATTTTCCGTTAGTAACCAATACAACATATTGATAAGTTAGAGATACTTTTCAGGTTAAAAATATTTCCAAAGGACAGCACAGGAACAGGAAAAATAAAATTGAAAAGTTATTTTAGTGTAGAACACCCATAACAGATTTTAGCAACGTGTTCTCAGGAAATTATGTTCTTTTGTTGACGAGGTAATATAAACCATATATACGCTAATGCAATGTAAAGTAAGATACTTTGACAATGATGTTGTGGTAGCTTTACTAGGTGGAGAGTGATTAGAAGTTTAACAGCCTTCTATTCTTAATTTACGAGTGAAGTTTTTCTACAGGAAGTAATCAAGCTTGCAGTAATAGCAGTCTCTCAGATAATTTTGTATTAGGCAATATTTATGTTGACTGTTAAAAAGAATGGTACGGATGTTCATCCATTCTGGAAAAATGTAAAAATGGTTTATAAACATGTAAGTGGTTTCATATGACTATTATACTAGTTTGAGAAGTTTGTGTTATGCAACAGGAAGTGTACAAAACCAAAATGCTGTAGAAAATGTCTGTATTCTTTCTTCTCTCTCTGACTAGGTATTGTGACAGAATACATTAGTTCATCATTCCTTAAGCTTTAGGTCTAAAGTGAATCTCTAAAGTGCATTAAAATATCTTTATTGGACTGTAAACTTCCTTTAAAACTTTTTTCCATAAACTGTATTTCGACATAAAAGTAGAAAAAACAACTAATTATTACAATGCTTTTCATGATCGCATGACACTTAATTTTTTTTTTTTTCTAAATTTACACAGCTTTGTATAATCTCTCATGTGGAAATCTTGGTGCAACCCATGCAGAAGTTGTCCATATTTAATAAATAATCTTTAATATTGTAATGAACCTTAACATAATTATTGACTTTGTAGAGGTGAGAACCTGTGTTCAGTTCTTGATCGGTCATTAAAGTGAGAGAGATTGTCCTGTACCTCAAGGGAAAAAACAATTGTCAATATAACTTTTTTATTTGTTTTCCACTTCTTTTTCTAACTCAGACATGCAGTGACTCATCAAAGATACTGTAACAAAGCCAGAATTTAACAGACATTATTAAGAAATAAACTGTTTTACTTATGTTGTGTATCTCTAAGGTAGAAATCTCTCTTTGCAGTCTTAGAATTGCAGAATTAGAACTCTTTGATCCAAAATAATTTACAGGGGATAAAATCTGGACATGGTAACTAGGTCTGGGCAGTGTAGTACCTAAGAAACAGGATTTGTCTTTACTCCCCCCCGCCCCCAGGAGTATAGGCAAAATAGTGTTCGACTTCAGCTGCACCAGAGTAAAACCAAACTGTCTCTCTCTGAGGATGCCACAGCCAGAAAAGTTATGTAGAGGACACAAAGATAATACTTGTTTTGCTGGCCTAGTCTTTTGCAGTGCAGCCAAATGAATTAGAGTATGTTAAAGTTAAGTGCTGTCTTCCCTCCCCACCACCTGGAGTCTGCATCCATTCAGATGGAAAGGTTTGCTCACTGCAGGTTTGGAATGGCTAAGGATTAAACATATTTCTATACTGAGTATTTCTGCATTAGACCCCTGAAAAGCAGTCACGTAGAACTTAACTCTTGCAAATTGTACGTCCTGAATTTGCATTCCTCTGACAGGTAAGGTCAAATATGGAAATGCTATGTGTAGCTTATGCTGTCAGTTAAATACGGCTTGGTTTTGTTTGTTTCTGTTACTTCAGTTGGGATCTTTAGATAGCTGCATAACAATAAATTCCTTACCTCGTAAAACAACCTTGTTGGTGTTACAAGAAGTTAATACTCTCTGATTTAATTGTTTTTAAAAAATTACTTTTAAGCTCTTAATAAGACATCAAATTCAAAATAATCTTATGTTGTTTATTTTCTTACCAGGGGATAAGTGCAAACCTACTGAATACACCAAAGTGAAAAATATGTTACTGGACCTACAAAATCGGAGATACGTTGCACAATCAAAAGATAAAACCGTTGATGAGAAAATGGCTTTAAAGAAACTTCTTGTAGATGAAACATTTAAGTATTTTGATTCAGACAACAATGGACTTGTGGACGCTAATGAATTGTCTCAGGTAAGATTTAGATTTTGTTTCCATTAGCACAGTAGCTATTCAGTCATCTTTGTCAGGACTTATACACATGACTTAGGATGCTTTCACTTTAGAAAATATATGTGAATCTCTCAGTTGGAAAACCTCATTCAAGAATTTTTGAAAAAGCTGAATTATTCAGAAATTCTGCAGTGATTACTCAGAAATTTGGATACAGTGCTTTAGAATATACCTTAGGGGGTTAGAACCCTATAGGTTGCTTTGACTATGAGGTGTTCTATTATCCACAGCATGCTATCATAAAGTTCAACTGTATAGAAGTATTTTAGAAGTTGAAAACAATTAAATTTTACATCACTTCTATAATACTAAACAAGTATTTTTGCTTTATACAAGTTAGGACTAGAGAAGTACAGAAGTAGTCTTGGAAAGAATTCATAGTAGTCTCTAAACAGCAAGCTTTTCATGACTGAAAATCTAAACCAATAAATGTTGCTCTGATAGAGATCACAGCACTAGTTTTAATGTACCTAGAAGGGCTAATTTCTATTAAAGAGTATTTTCATAGTAAATGTACTTTGATTTACTAGATAATGTAGAAGTCCATGTTTGATAAATCTGAGCAGCTGAGCTGTTTTAATGTGTCTAATGCTAGGCAGCCACTTAAAAATTCAAGAAAAATACGATTTGTTAGGTGCCACTGTTGATCATAATCCTGTGTGTAAAGTTCCATGGCAGCGTTAAGAAGTATTTACAAGTGAATGTATAATACCTAAGGTCTTAGGCTGGAGTTATAATTTCTATACAGTTTCTTTATAAAGGTTTAGTGGCAATGTCCAGGACAGGGGATTGCATACAAATATAGGCACAATTTCAAATTACTTATTTAAAAAAAAAATTTTAAAATACTATTTTTCTGTACTTTATAAGATTGGATTTTCGTGCTGGTTTTTAGACTCCATCAGAACTTCGGCTTTCAAGGGTATTTGGTGCATGTGTATATTATACAAATAATATTTTCGTATGAACGTACTATATGACTACATAACATACATAGGAGTCACAGATGTAGATATGCAAATTATATTTAATGGTTATAGATAGACATGACTAATGCTTGAAAAAATGTGATAGTGATTAGTGTATTTGTTGGCAGTTTAAAGCAACTAAATTTTAAATCCTTCTTTATTTTACCACTTGAAAATACCTTGACTTTGTTGCCATAGCCCTCGTGTAATTCGTGTAATACTGGGAAACGGTTGAATACGTTCACCACTACAAATCCATTATCTAATTGTCAGTGAATCATGCTCTTTTCCTTAGTGGAGCAGGATTAAAGTAGTAGTGCGGCAGGTCAGTCTTAACAGCCTTAAAACCCAAACATGATGCTTTATGCTTTTGCTAAAATTCATTGCAGAAACATCTAATTATTCAATCTAAAGAATAATGTAAAATAAATTCAATGTTAGTGCTGTGCAGTTTGTTACTGTATGTTTTGCAAGAGGCAGAATGAACTAACCTGTTGCCCTCAGAAATTGTCCTTTAGTCAGTTTGAACAGCGAAGAAAAAAGGAGAAGCTGTACCTGTTTCTCAGGAAGCCTTCTTGATAGCAGAAGCTTCAGCTAAGAACCTTTGTGTCTCTTTCAAGTGACAAAAGGAAACACTGAATTGCCTTTGAGCAACACAGAATAGCTTGCGGCTTTACAGTTAAGAACCCAGCTCCTGTATAATCTCAATATTTGTAAATCTTTGCCTACATCTGATGGAGGAAGATTTTAGCCTGCATATTTAGTGAGAACAAACCATGTGACTGAGTTCTCTTCTGAAGACTTAACAAATTAAAAGAACTCAGAGGAATGTCTTCAAATGAAATGCATTGGTTTTTGGAGCATTATCTTTGATTGTTAAAAACTTGACACTCCGCCTGTGTTTTAGCTCAATGAATGTTTTTTGTTGTTGCACATAAAACCTTGACAAATCAAGATTGTTTCGCAAGGTGGGATTATACTATTGCTCTCTTCTGCCCTTAGTGTACGTGATAGCTGTCAGTATTTCTAAAAATTGGAATTACTGTAGTAGGAGAAAAGAAACAAAAAGACCTAGTCTTGAATACTCTATCCAGAAGGTATTGATGCATAATGTGAGAGAATGCTGGGCCAATTCACTTTCTTGAGAATGTGATTATTGACAGGGAAGGGGTGGTGCTGGCGGAAGAATGTTAGAAAGGTCTTTGAACTTCCCCAGGGGTGAATGGGACACAGTATTATACTTTTGAAAATGTTCTGAGGATTAGGAGAATTTTTCTCAGGTGCACTCACGATACAGCCAAACTTTTGAAATATGCAGATGTGTCATAAATAATAGTGCCTGTCTGCATTTTAAATTTAAACATATTAAGGGAATATGAAAAATAACATACTTCTTGTAGAAAACAACAAGGACTCCTGAAGTTAATTTATGTTCACATGAATATGGAACTTCTGGTTTTAGTGCATCTTAAATTTTACATTTTCTCAATCTTAGTGTGCAATGAGTGCAATCAGGCTTTTGAATTTCATTTTATTATCTCATAGATGTCCTCATAGTCATCCTACCTAACGTAAAATTGAAATGAATCAGTTGGAGATTGGAAACGGTGACAGCAGCAGTCCAATATTTATTGATGTATTTTGGATCAGAAATCACAAACTTCTTGCATTTGCATCTTGATGCAAGTAAAACAAATATTGCTCCCCAGAAAAAGCAAAAATACTGCTTTTTATTAAAAAAGCTATTTCAAATAGTGAGAAAGTTTTAAAATATTTCAGCTATTATAACAAAATTAAAATTGGCAGGCTTTTATTTATTTTCTTTTATTTCAACAGTTCTGGCATTTGGGTATAACTTTTTTCATGGCTCTGTAGTCTAATACAGAATTACAGTTTAAAAAATAATTATAACTCCATTACACGTGTAAATGTCAGTCAGGGTAGCCTACAATGAAGATTGAAAAGCAGTGGGATTATGTAGCTCCATGCAGGCTAAGTGAACGTTTTTTTTCCACATATAAATTCTTCTCTGTCTTGACTGCTTCCGCTGCTGACCCTAACTCATTTAATGTTCTAGTTTCCAAATACTGTATTGGCAAGTCAGATGTGGCTTGATTTTGAAAGGACTTACTGATGAAATTAGCCTTTTAGACCACTCTGTTTTGAGAGGGTGATACTAATCAGCAAGAGTATCTATGCTTCCAAAAGGGTTGGCTATGATGCGGGCAGAATTTTCATCATCTTGGAGCTGACATAAATGCAACATACCTGCAAGACTTCTAGTAAAGTGGGGTGGTTCCTTGAAGGATTTGTTTGTTCTGTTTTTAAAGCACTTTGAAAGAATTCAATGAATCCAAAATAAAGGAAGATACTTGATTCTTCTGCTTAGCTATGAATATTCAGTTGTTAACAGGGTCACTTGTTTATCTTTATCTTTGATCTTACTCAAAGCCAAACTGGAATTTAATGCAAAGTTATAAATGGAATGTCAATGTTTCTATCACTGTACACTGCTTGATTACTCTATATTGTTTTTGCTGTATAGAAGAGAAAAAACATTGAAAGTGTTCTGGGGATACATGGGAATAAAATGTGCTTTTCCAGTGATTAATGCAGTTATTCCTGTATGGTGGAATTGTCATTTTATAAGCAGTAAGCCTTCCTGGTTACCATCAAGGAAAGATACATATGCTCCAAGAATAGTTCATCTTGCTCAACAATGAAATTTAAATTCATTCTGTATGTGAAAGTGAAATAATCTATACTTTATTAGACTTCATTAGACTTAGAGCTACTTTCTTTCTATTTATTTCTTCGACTAGTGAGCTAAGAAGGCAAAATTTTATAGAAAAGGGAAGTGACATAGTCTGAAAACAAGTTGAAAATGTAATAAATTTTCCTCTTCACGCTTTTTAATGATCTATTTTC
>VZSC01008932.1:605866-644126 GCA_013398225.1 Steatornis caripensis
GCTTTTTAATGATTTATTTTCTAGAGTCAAAGAAATAATTTAGCATCTTTATTTAAGAACTAATATCTGTCATTTCAAATGCCTGGATATATTTTTGTTCACAAGGTTAACATAGGACAAATGAAAATACGTTACATTTTTATAAAAACTCATCCTTACTTCTGCATTTTATTTTGATGTTTTCCTGGTATTATTTAATTCCATTTAGTGAGACCAAACAAAAACACTTACGAAACAGCCAAATGAACCACTCATTCTCAGGAAACTGTACTAAGTTTGTCATTATTTCAAGGAATGATAAGTGGAAGCTATGGGAACTACTATAAGATTAAATATACCGTTTTCACATATCGGTTTAACATGCTTCAATTACAGAGGACATCAGAAATACAATTTTTTCATAAAGTGTGATGAATCTTTGTATAATGTTACATATCCATGTGTGTTTGTAGATAAATATACAAAGTTGGGGTGTAGGTGTGTGTATGTCTATATAGCATCTTTACATAAAGCATCAATTCAAGAGTTCTAATGTAAAATGTACTAAAAAGAAACAAACTTTAAGTAGGAAATTAAGTACCGTTGTCTTTATGGCTAAGTGTAGGTATGTGTACTTATCTGTAAATCTCAGAAATACGCCATACCTTAGAAGAATATACTCTCTGTAGATGAGTGGACATATATCTATAAACAGCTTGTTTACTATGTATTATCTTTAAAATATGTGATCGGAAAGAATTATAGATTTAATTGGTTTGTTTAATACAACATTAATTACTGCTAAATGTATAGATAAGGGAACATTGCAATTAGTTTCCTCCTGTTGTATATTCTTTAAGTTCTTTTTTCTCAGATTTGCTTATGTCACTGTCAGTTATTGTATTTGCTAACAAACTGTTTCTTATTTATGAATTGAGGACAGATGTGTGTCCTTTTTTATGCGACATCTTGGCCTGAATTATGGCTCCATCTTTTCTTTCAAAGGCTAAAATTCATAAAATGTGTTCAGTATGTTGTGCCACTGAGATCTGAAAGAAAAAAAAATAACTTATTCTGGTTTTATTTCTGTATTAATGATAATGCTGTTGCACTTTATGCCAGCTGATGCTTCATGGCGTGTGTTTGCACAGCTGCAACTAACATAAATTGCGTCTTTTCTGTCAGCACTGGTTTCTCAAACTGATGAGATGACTTTGTGGAGCCCTGGCCTTTACGTTTTTACATTTATTACTTTTGATTTTGCATCTTATCAGTGGTATTACTGGGTGTTATTTGGACGACTTGAAACTGAGGGAAGGGATAATAAGCCTATCTCCTCTTTTTGAATTTTTAATCAGATTTGGTATTTCCTGCATGTGGTGTAGGCAGAAGCATATTTTGCCTGTTAAGCTATAGTTCTCTTTATTTTCTGCCTATTAATTAGAATTCCTTATTATTTAGGTTGTATTATCTATTTTTACTATCACTAATCTGAGAAAAACTTACTGTGCACTATATTCGATTCTAGATTCAAAATAAAAATAAGAATACTACATGAAACTTTAAAATTGGGGAGAGAGAAAAGAGAACTTTTTAGGGATTAGTAGTGAGATACAGCTTACAAACAGTGTAATCACAGTACTAAACCCTAACATCTTGATCTGTGTTTTGCTGCCTTTGCTTTTATCCAGTAGAAACACTTCACATTATTTTCTTGTGTAATGGATAATTCAGTTACTCTGCTGGATTAGAATGTAGTTATTTAGCTACTGGAATGACATGTAAGGAAAAAAAGACTATGAATAGCTTTTAAAATGAGATTTGTTCTACCATGTGTCTAGGTGTTAAATGAATACCCTTGTGTATATATTTACAACATGTGAGTATTTCATATACTTGTCTAGACAGCTTGAATTTTTTTCTTCAGTCCAAGTGGAGCATTTGGGATCCTCAGAGGTGGGTAAGCATTGCAAAACCTAACTGCTGGATGATCTTTCAGCTATGAATTTTTCAGTTTCTGGCTAGGAACAAAGTGCATGCCTAGAGTCTGAGAAGAAATATTTTTAAACAAGAGGACCTTAGACACCAGATTATGTGGGCACAGTCTAGCAATTGAGTAATGCAAAATGTAGAAGAAACAGTTTCTGAAGCTAGGGTTGACTAGGATACCCCTTCCTCTAGCCCATGACCTCGAGGTTAAGCCAAGCAGTTATGTTTCTTCAGTTACTTCTCTCTGGCTAAATAATTCTTAAATCTCTCCTATGAAACAGTGTCCTTTGAAACACAGCAACAGACTGTGAAGGACGCTGGACCCAGCTTCATTTCCTGGGTAAGTCCAAGGGCTGGTGCTAACTGAAAGGGGACACAAAGTATAATGGTGCAGACGTGTCAACGTTGTTTTCTGTTGGTTAGCTCCAAAGCCACAGGCTCAGGGTGCTGGTAGTTCTGGGTCTAATTCTGAGGTGCAGAATTTTACCCATGCTATCTGTGCTGTCCTAATACATATTCTGGTCCTATACTGTGGGCCAGACATCTACTACTTCAGCATTACACTTGCAGACATCTAAGGACACATTTACGCCATCTGAATCAGGTTAGATCTTGCCATTGCTACATGTGGAAGTGGGAAGGTGGGGAAATGTGACTATTGGAGTAGTTTGCAGAGAGAAACCTCGTATCTGAGCAGCATAACTCAATTGGTATGGGACAGTATTGAGATAATAGCCTTAACTGAAATTGAGTCCATGCCTTTACGTGCCACTCCATGGGGGTATACCAGTTCAGATCTATGTTTGCTCAGAAATCTCTGTGTCATGACCCATTCTGTGATGCAGGAACTCCCATAGCTTTACTCACTTTACCTCAGATTTCCAAAGGTGCCGCTTTGCTGTAGACACCAAGTAAAGGATGATGTTGCTGCCCTACAGAACATGCTGGTAAACTGTAAGAAGAATACTGATTTAACTGTGTTAAGGGAAGTTAAAGCAAGGAACAATGTATCAACCTTGATTGTTAAAAGAATTTATCATTCATGAAAATTCATGAAATTAAATTAATTTACCCATATTTATACTACTGTGGAAGATGGTGGAACAAGGTAATTGAACCCCCTCAAGCAGGTGGAATTAGTTTGAAGTACAGTTCCTACAGTGTTTGGTGTTTGTTGTATTCTAGATTAAGCATGCTCATCACTGTTGTGATGAGATACTTGCTTTTAGGAAAGATGAAAACATATTAACTGAACCACTGTATTCACTATAAAGGAAGTTTTTGGTTGCGGTTGTGTTTCTGTAGCATTTTCTTCGGGGAAGTATATAGAGACCATCAGTCACAGGCAAGCAAAAAACCACTGACTGACATTTTTTTTTTTGCAAGATGGGCTAATTAAAGAAATGTGTTATTTGTGATCTAGTTTTGTAATATCTGCAGACTTTTCATTGTGGCTATCAGAAATAAAATTGAAATGAATGAAACAATCTATTCCGACATGCAGTTTGTCATTTGAAATCAGATTACCTTTTCCAGTCTCCTAAAATTTGGAGTAGTACTGACTGAATTCCTGAGCAGTTTTGAACTTCACAAACAGTGTGCTGTTTCATGACAAATCAGTAATTGTGTGCTATATTTTTTTAAAATGCAGTATTTCCAAATAATACAAATCCCTTCTCCATGTTTCAAAGAGCATGAAATTCTCGAGGATAAGGTTCATAGTTTAGAAAAGCAATATTTAATTTGAAAATTTAGATACGTTTCTAAGTTTTCAATATTTATGAGGTTTCACAATGAGCCATAAACAGAGCAGCAGTATTGCTGGATGTCTTACCTTTTACTTGTTCGTGATATGGAAGGTAAATACTTCACTGTCTTTATGGAAATGTAAAATAAAATTTGTGAGAATATTTGTGAACATTCTCTGCTATGAATTTTCAATGTAGAAGCCTGAAATCAAATAATTCCATGTATGACTTGTATGGCACAATCATAAAATTGTGCAGATCATCTTAATCAGGCTTTAACCTTTATAGTAAGAATTTTGTTTCTAGCATGTGATTCACTAAAAATTTTGCCTGTTTCTACCCTGCCTCCCTTATTACTGTCTGTTTAGTTTAACCAAGGAGTAGGCAGGCTGGGTTTAAAGAATTGGCTAAAGAATCAGTTTCCTTGAGTTTTGCTCATCTCTCCTCCAGAGATTAGTAAAATTTAAAACTTAAGGCACACTGTTAGGTCATTAATTAAAAAGGTCATGTCGTCTTAGTTTTGGCTGAATCAGAAAAGGTCTACAAGGAAGTGTGCAGCCTTGATTTGAAAACATCAAGGAGAACTTGGAGTCCCAGGATTCAAGGTTAATTGGCTTTTCTTTTTTGGTTTCAGAGGTGTTATTCTTTTTTCCTGTCCTATTAACTTTTGTTTGCCAAATTGAAGCATCCATATTTGTTTTTCCCCTATGAAAGTACCTATGTGAATGTGATATGGTCAGTTCTTAGTCTCTCTTATTAAAAAAGACCCCCCAAAAAAAAACCCTGAAACCTATAAAGACTTACATTAAATTTTAATATGTCCAAGTCAAAACTGAATGTTGTGTTTCAATATCGGTCTCACCATTGCCTTTCTGCCCCCAGTTACCTTGTTACACCTCAAAAGATCATACTGCTTGCTTAGGCCACAGAATGATCCTGGAAGTTATGAGACTTCCTTATCCACAGCATATTCTGCCTCTTTTTCAGATAAAAAGCTTTCCAGGGCCCATTTATCCTCATTAAGATATGGTCTACATTCTTGTTTTTAGATGAATGACCTTACATGTGGCTCCACGAAAACACGGATCCTTTTCTGAAAACATCAAACCGTGTGATCCATTTCATTCTATATGCTGCCCTGTTCTTTCTCCTTATTATTATTCACCTCAACAGTATATACTATCTGCCAATTTTCTTTTTATATTTATTTTTAAGTTATCAAAAAGGATTGGGATGAGACCTCAGACTTTCCAAATCCGACTAGATTGTTTCAACCATTGATGGTTCCTACTGACATTTATTTTTTCAGGTTTTGCAGTTACTGATAGTATGATTCATGCAGTGTATGCCTTATTGATACTGCATAGTATTATTTTTATCTTACAATGATGTGGAGTGTGAAATTAAAAATACCCATCAGAAGTTACTAGGTTTAGCAAGCTGCCTTTGTAAATTAAATCCCTTACATAAGTAAAAGAAAATGAAAAATGGATTTGTCTGACAGGCTGTTTTTCCTCGAAGATGCTGTTAAAATAGGATGTTGTGACAGCATTTAGAAACACAAAAAATATTCAGTCTTTATTTGTGAATTCCACTGTTTATTTCTCAAACAGATACTGAGAATTTTCTTTTACCTGTTTGAATATTTGTGCTGTGTTGTTATATGTCCCATCTTACGGAATTTCACTGATATGTGAAGATAAATGGTAACGTCAAGAAATGGTAATGGTTAAATGGTAATGTCAAGAAAAAGGTCTTCTCAGCCGATGAGTTAGGGACTCTTGTGAACCGGCAGTTTGATCCTGATGATTTTAAAACACTTGATGCTATCATAAGTTGCTAAACCACTTCTCTGTTGGCTAATAGCTTGGTAAGTAGTCAGCATTGCTTTGCTACAGTTTAGTATAGGCTGTAATTTCATATCACGGTTGATCTGATCTAACTGCAGGCTGCTACAGAAACAGGTAATTTTTCAAAATCCAAATCCCCACACCCTGATGCCTTTTCTGAGTTTTACCTCTTGTGACAGAATATTAATCCCCCACTCCTTCAAGAGAAAAGAACCAACCAACCAAAATCTCTGCAAAGATTAATTATGCTTTTGATAAAAGTTGATTTGATACAAAAGATCACACTGCAGACCCAGGAGGTGGCTAGATCCACCACAAGAGAATTCCTATCATGTAAAAATTGGAACAACTCTTTTAGCGGCAAATTAAGATTAATCATGATATGAAATCACTTTTGTATCTTCTAAAATCTCACGGACATTTTTGGGGGGTTTATCAAAACTGAGTGAATTTTCCAAAGAACCCCACAGTATATCACCAGCATACAGATGTCTATATATAAACAAACATTGAATCTTACCTCTGTAATCAAAATTATGGGTTTACTGAAGACAAAAATTAAATAATTGCCATAATAAAAAATAATTCGTATTTTTACTTTAAATAAAATGGACTAATCATAAATAAAAGGCATCATAAGACATATTTCAACTCAAAGGATTGAAGCTGAGAACACTAATATACAATTAAATGTGTGGCGCTATACTGGCAGGTGTTGGTGGGCTTTAACAAAAGTTTATTGCACCACCTTAGGTGTAAAGTTTAATTTTTTGTACAATTGAAGTTAGTGGGAACAAGTGTTTTAAACGATTTCAGACCACTTTTTATGAAAAACAAGCAAAGGAACAATGCTTGTCACCCTGAAAGTTCCTTTTTTGTAACCAGCTGCAATTTTAAGCACATTTCATGGCCTTGAAATCTCAGATATTTCTTCTAGAGTTAATTTTTCGGTACACGCCGCAGTATCTTTAGTACTACTTGTATAACTACAATCTTAGAGTTATTAATTTTTCCCAGGTTACATTCTTGTCCTTTGTGTACCAACTGTAGGATCTACACAATTTCATTTTTTCTTAATTCAGTTTAATGTGAAGTTCATAAACAGGTTTTTAAAATACGAGAAGTAGCTAGCACTAATATTCAGGTAGCGTAGTATGTATCTTTAATTAGTAATAGCTAAAGCTGTTTTTGTGGTGATTTTTCTTATCTTTGTTAATGGTTTTCATACTTTCTAATGTACTAACAAGGTTATTATCTTTTATAATGCTTTTATATGAAAATATAGACGATTAATGCTGGTAGGATAAAGTGTTTGTGTCCCATTTCTTTGCTCTAATTGTTTAGAAAATTTCTATTTACATGAATAACAACTGAATGCATTCCTTTCTGTTCCTGCTGATTCCTTTGCAGAGGAACTGAAACACAAAAGCCTCTATATCCCATGTTTTTCAGAAGCTATCAGATGAAATATGCATGTAATTGGATTAAATATGCAGATGAAATACAAATGCAATAGTTTCGCAGTTATTTTGGGAGACAAGTAGAGGGTAGGAAGAGTAATTATTTTACAGAGGAACTAACTAGAGTTATATTCACTTTTTTCTGTGCTTGGTACAAAACTTTGAACTGTGCAACATTACAACAAAGGAGTTGTATTAGGTTTGGTTCTTTGAGTTATGCGATAGTGGTTTTAATACATGCACCCTGTAAAATGAGAATTCTGAATATTTGTGGCTATCAACATCTTAAAAATTCATTGGATGGAATTGAGGTAGATGTCTACAACATATACAGACTTTAAACCAAAATGGTGCACACGTTAAAGAACATTTCTCTGGGAGAAGTTCATTGGAGTTAAAATCTAATAGCTATTAATTATTATCTATTTACAAAGTGTGTGTGGCCCCATTGAGAAACCAGGAGCCTTTTCAGGTCAGCTGCTTTTATAACAGGTCTTTGGGCTTGTCAAAAGCCTATAAGAAGTTGAATCAAGTAGTAGGATAATAGGAGTTTACTTTAGATATTTTTAAAGGTGTCTAAATTTGGCGGTTTTTGGTTAGGAATTAGACTGAGACGAAAAAGACATTACATCATGCGTACTTGAGAAATTATCTCAAGTATATTTGAATGTGTCTTAATCACCATTCCTATACATGTAAAGTAAAATCTGCTTTAATAGCAACAGTGTCTTTTTAGTGCTTCCGTCTATCCTCATTATATATATTCTCTATATATTGTAAGAACTTTTGTGTAATACTAGTGAATCTGTCCTAAAGGTATTAACTTTTAAAACTGCAATAAATAATTACAAAGTAACTGGAAATCCCTGACTTTACACAGTTGCAGTTCATTGCCCCACGGCAACCTTAAAATGATCTATTAAATGATTATTAGAAACAATTAATTATACCAGAGAACTCTACGAGCTCAAATGTAATTTCATGGTTATAATTTTCTTGTCAGGTAATAAAACGGGATGAGCTTGGCAAGGATCTGTCTGACTGCTCTCTGTTCGATTTGCTAAAGTACGATGATTATAACAGTGACAAGCACCTAGCCCTGGAAGAATTCTACAGAGCTTTTTGTAAGTACAAAGATTATTCTATTGTTCCTTCAGTTTTCTTTTCTCTCAAAAAGCAAAAGCTTTGTTTTTCTAAAAATTTTTTTTTTATTTTTGAATCTTGATACATCCTGATGCTCTACTTAAACAATGAGTACCATTTGACAGTCATGATATAGTAGAGAACTTCTTAGCAGAAATCAATGAGATCCATTAGTGTCCAGATTTCTGATTAATTTTGGTAATGGAGAATTCATAGATAATCTTTCATACTGCCAACATGCATTGATAAGTCTGTGTTGCGCACAAGTGGGGAAGTAGTGTGGTCAGGACCTAATCAATAGAACCAAAAAACCTAGAATGCTTCCCCACACCCTGTATCTATGAGTGCTGCAACAAATGTACCACTCTTATTAGGTGCTTTATGTCTTCGCAGGACTCTGAGAGATACAGATTTGTGGTGTAAGTTTTGCCAGGTATTTGTTTTCTGAATGCCAAAGGGGACTGGGGACAGATATGTGCAGTACATATAAACACCTTGACCAAACCACTGGGGTGTGGGTTAACATGATAGTGAGTAGCAGAAAGAAGAAAGGTGTTGAGAGCTTTCATATCGTTTATTACATGCAGGATAAGATACATCCATATATTTTATTATATTCAGATCAGAACTGATAATTTTTGCTCTTATCTACCTCAAATCTAAGACTGAATGTCGAAATCTGTCTTTGTTTTGAATAGCTGTTGCTCCCCATTCAGCAACCTGTCAGCATAGCAGATCAAGTTTGTGCTGAGTTTGATTATACATTGACTAGTCCATTAATGTATCTTCATTTTGAGTCATTACAACCTGTTAGTTCGGTCTTCTTGTACTTTATTTTTGGATGACTGA
The DNA here is from genome assembly GCA_013398225.1 of Steatornis caripensis. Lineage (NCBI taxonomy): Eukaryota > Metazoa > Chordata > Aves > Caprimulgiformes > Steatornithidae > Steatornis > Steatornis caripensis. The sequence continues at coordinate 614,885 of VZSC01008932.1, forward strand.
CAGCTCTCAGCCACTTTAGATGATGCCAAATGAAAAAAGATCCAAAACTACTTAGCGAGTTTAAAACTAAAAATAATGAGTGCTTATTAGGAAAAAAATAGCTGCATGGAAAGCAGTAAGAATAAACATGAAATTAATCATTGAGAAAGACTACCTGAAAGTTTCCTAGTTTTGCCCATTGAATTATATTTTTATTTCCTAAAAGTCTTTCAGAAAGTGTGGTTTTGTGACCCTCCTTAGCTGAACTAGTGGCTTACTACTTCTGAAAATACTTGATCTTGCTTCCTGACATTATCTGACTGCCTTTCTTGCAGTATCCTGACACTCACAGTCTCTCCTCTGAGCCACTTACTAAATATTCACCCTCCACATCCCACCCCCAATCCTGCTTATTTTCTGCCAGTTGAGCGACCTGAGTTGAATAAGTGAAGGGTCTGATCATAACTTATGCAAAAGAACTTGAGAGTATAGCCAGAAATTCAGGGGGGGAAAGGAGAGAATGGGAGATGTTAGGACTTTGTGGCAGTGGGAGAAATTGATTCATCTGTACCAGCACAACACTAGGAAATACCTTAATTTCTTTATTAAAAGTTGTGATACAAGTCTGACTTACTAAAGCATACAGAATTACATAGCATATATAGAAACATACCTGTAAATCATCTAAGATTATATGGATAGATGTTGTACATGTAGATCTTGATTATGTGGATAGATGTGGAGATACATATATATATATATATATATATATATATATATATATATATATATATATATATATATATATATATATATATATATATATATATATATATATATATATATATATATATATATATATATATATATATATATATATATATATATATATATATATATATATATATATATATATATATATATATATATATATATATATATATATATATATATATATATATATATATATATATATATATATATATATATATATATATATATATATATATATATATATATATATATATATATATATATATATATATATATATATATATATATATATATATATATATATATATATATATATATATATATATATATATATATATATATATATATATATATATATATATATATATATATATATATATATATATATATATATATATATATATATATATATATATATATATATATATATATATATATATATATATATATATATATATATATATATATATATATATATATATATATATATATATATATATATATATATATATATATATATATATATATATATATATATATATATATATATATATATATATATATATATATATATATATATATATATATATATATATATATATATATATATATATATATATATATATATATATATATATATATATATATATATATATATATATGGAAGCATGTAGGATAAATAGCAATCCAAGAAGGTTGAAGACATAATTAAAGGAGTTAGCATGTTTTTTTTCAAACACTGAAACCATATGTTAATGGAAGCATAACAATGTTCTACCAAGTAAGACTTTGATGTGCCTCTGAGGCACTATTTTGCATAGTTTTAAGGCTCCAGATATAAGGATAGCTTTTTGTTGTATATTTTTAATGAACTTTTGAATAATGAAGATCATTTCCATATGGTATGTGAAGTGTTGCCTTGATGTGAATGATAATGAAACAAGATTACATAAAGTTAGGAATTATTTTGTTTTCTTTGTGGCAATACAATAGTGGAGAAGACCCTATTTAAAATTATAAGAGTATCTTGGAAGATTATTTCTATAGCAAGATTCATTCTTTTGTGTAGGGTTTTTTAACAAACTGTCTACGTGTTCATTAAATTGTTTAAAAATGAAACCTAAAAAAGGTTCGTTGTGCAGCATGCGCCCAACAGGCCAAAGGAATGTGACGTGTCATTAGTCCCTAATTAAAGCAAAATGAATACTCTTGAAACAAATTTGAAGATTAACTCTAGTTCCATTGCATTTGTTTGAGAGTTTGAATTCAGTCATTCTGACCTACGTTAATAGCATTAACAAAAATTACATAATACTATGAAAGTACACTAAGCTATGCAAAACCAAAACAAATTAAATGATAGCCACCTGATCATTCGTCTACTGCTCTTAAGGCTAAACAAACTGATCCCAAGCTGCAGCCAAGCTCTTCACGCAAGCCAAGCTCTTCACGCAAGCCAAGCTCTTCACGCAAGCCAAGCTCTTCACGCAAGCCAAGCTCTTCACAGAAACCCAGACAAAGCAAATGTGACAGCCCCAGTCCAGAGGCCTGTGGTGTTTGCTTAATGCAAAGTCTGTGACCTGTTACTAGTAATGTCAAGTCTGGGTTTACCAGAATACAGAGAATTAATATAGACAGGGAACCAGATCCATGTAAGAAAATATGGGCAAGAAGCACACATGTAATATCTTCCATACACCATTCCACACACAAGTATGTCCTCATTTATGCATCAAACTACAATAGAATTAAATATTTTAATTTTCTTCAGTAAAGCGAAATAAGAATGTTGAAAATATTTATTCCAAACAGAAACAAACCTGATTTTTTTCCAGAATTTTCTGTATAAATTTTTAATAGTTTTGATTTTGCATTCCAAAGTTATAATTATGTTATACTCTAATTATATATTATAATTTTGAAATTATAATTTTGTACAGTATGGAGAAGATTATTTTTCACCAGCTTAGGCACTTTGAGACATGTAGAACAAATCAAAATAGGAAGGATTTTTTTAAAAACACTTTCCATAACTGTGCCGTGAGTGAAGGATTATGACTGAGTGATGGTATTTGCAGGGAATCATCTTCTAAAACATTATGGTCTTATTTGTGATTTTAAAAAGTTTAAAAGGCATAACATACTTTAAATAAAAAATGCTTGTAGAATTTTTGACCCCTGGCACGGTCCTCTGTCCATTGAGCTTGACAGTGTGTTTGTCTCTGGTTTTTCATTCCTTTATCTCAATCTTTTTCATCTACATTTAGAACCTAATCTCAATTTAATACCTGCTCCTCCCAGTGGATTTGCCTCTATCCCTGGTAACAGTGGACTGGTGGAAGGGAAGCAGTTTTAATCCCTTGTTAAGACAGAGTCATATGAGCACTGAAATGCTAGGACTAGGTGGCAGACGTAGGGAAGGTGAGGGATGTTATGGATCACAGCACCACGGTTTTTATATGTGGCAATTCCCCAAGGGTACTTTTGAAGCCAGTTTTTGCCTAAAGCTGCTAAAATATGAAATGTAGTACAGATTTAAAAAAATACTTTTAAGACATATTTAAATTTGAAGATTAAAATAGCTCTCATTTTCTAAATTTAATTGTTCAGCGACATCCTCTACTCAGCACAAGATCATGCTGCACAGAAGAACCCTTGAAAAAAATGAGAAGGCTGGAAAAGTGTTGAGAGAAGGCATTGGTATTTGTGTCATCGGCCTGAGCCTGAAAAAGGGGATAGTAATAATCAATCACAACTGGCATGCACTTTTCTAGCTATGATTTGAAACAGTATTTAAAAACACTTCGATGAGATTTTGAACACAGTTGGATAGGATTAAAAGCCATCTTCACTATGCTGTTGAGCAACCTACTCCCTTGAAGTGGTTTCTTTTTAAAGGATTAGGCAATTACATTTTATTTAAATATGAGTGCGTGTCTGCAAGATTAGTTATCAGTACTGTTTCATTAGCATTCATTGATATACTTAATTAGAAATTTGTCTGTCATCTAAAGATTGTAAATTCAGAATCAAACATGACTGTAGCTTGTACAGCTTTATGAAGAGTTCCCCGCACATAACAGCAATTCTATTTTTTTCTCTAGTGATAGAAAATAAACCACCTCAAGGGCAAAGACTGATCGTTGCCTGTTTTAAAGATATTAACATGCATATAAATATATATCTATACTTGTATACATATACATGCTTGCTTGTATTCTGTGTATTCTGTATTGCTTTTGACAGTCTCATTGTACCTCACAAAATGAGTTCAAAGTAAAGACAACCAAATGTGAATTAACTGTATGCAGTGGAATAAAAATCCATTCCCCCTTCAGAAGGTCAGATGCTGAGGCAGTAACAAAGAAAGAAAATGCTCGAGAAGGTGCTCTCTGCCTTGGAGGTTTATGCCAAGTCCGGGTTCACAAAATGTTACCAGCAGATGGAATGTGCTTACTGGCTTCTGTAGTGGTTTACATACTGACAAGACTCATGTGGCTTTCTGCGTATCAACTGTTTTCCCTCACAGTGTGTGAGGGGTTTCTTTGGTGCTATAGCATCTATCTACTAGATTTCAGTCTACTAGATGCCAGTAGTTTATGCAGAGAGGAGCCTTAAAAATTATTTTCATTAACATAAGATGAAACAGAAAGTCTAGATCTAGCTTGGTTTTGAGAGCTTGGAACTGAAGGACTGATTCAGTGCTCTGCTGCTTCAGCCACATCATGTAAAATTCTATCCCTAAAGTGACCCAGCTCCTTCTTAGTTTTTTGGTTTGCCTTTTTTTTTTTCCTTTCTCAACCAGATCCAAGCTAAAGTACTTTCTGTCAGCGAATGGTATTTTTTAGACAGGGAAAAATATATTTCTCTTTTTCTGAAAGGGTGGCCGAAAACCTAAGATGATGGAGCCAAACAAAAGCTAGAAAGGGGGAATACAGATTCTTGAAAGCTTTATCTTCCATAAGCTAAAACTCAATTGATATTTTTCCTTTATTTTTCAAGGATTTTCTTTCTTAGTGTAATGTCTCCTATAGTATCAAGATAATTCTGTTTGCTGTAAATGCTGTCTCTTTGTCTTCTGGTGCCCTTTTCTGAAATAAATAATCTTATGTGGTTTTACTCCTTTAAAGTAATGAAATTTCAAAGAAGGTACTTCAGGTGGCTTTCTTGGTGGGTTGCAAAACCTTAAGGCATACCACAAGCAAGTAAATAGTAATAAATTATTCTGTTTGATTACTCAGCAGATGCAGATGTACATGCAGACACTTTCTTTTGTGATTGTGGTAGAAAGAGTGACACTAATTTATACATTTACGGATAGAACTGATTGGATACAGTGAATACATGTAACAGGTTTATTGTAAATAATAGGATTAAATGCTCTACGTAACAATTGGCATCCTGCATAAAACGAAGAAAAAAAATAGCAATATCTGTCAGAATTGTTCTCTATTATTAGTGTAGAACTATTTTGGATGTTATGTTACGCTCAAAAAAGGGGCCATGGAAGGCACTCACACTGAGGACTTGAGGGTAAAAATTACCACTAGATGTACAATAAATTGCCAGAAAGAATTAGCTAGCCAAAACAAAATATGGCCTAATTTTATAGTCCCTTATTGTGCTCGTGATGCTTTATAGTTTCACTGGAGCTATTTGTGCTTTGATGTACCAATTGACACTATTAACAATATTTAATCTGTTGTGCATCTATTATTCAGGATCATGTATATTGTTCCTATACATACTGTTGCTTTATATATTTAAAAGTATCTTCAGTTTTGAAATACTGTTCAATGCCCAGATACCAGATTCTGATTTCAAGTGCTTCTCGTTGCTGTGGTATTTGTATAAAGAGATATATAAACCTACAGTAACAGCAGCTATTACAGAAGTTGATCTGGGCTGAAATTACAGAACTTGTCTCTGGGTTTGGCTTTTAGGCAGTGTAAGGCCAGTGCCTAATATGATTGTAAAACTTGGTGCTTTGTTATGTCTTAAATCATATGGAAAGGGAAGCAGAACTCATCCTCATAAATACGGGGCTCATTATGATCTCATATGCTTAGTTATTGAGTTCTCATAGTCCTCAAAAATGCTTCTAAAACATCACTGCTTTAGTTATGATAGCTTTACTTCTATTTTAATTTGTCAGAGGCAATTTACGTGTTCAAAAATCCTTTTTTGAATTCTGTATCTTTATTTCCAAACAAAATAGACCAGAATTTAAGAACAACAACAAAAAAAATCTAAATATAAAATCTATACTAATGATTCATTGAAATAAATGAGACTTCCCATTGGCTTCTATAAGTTATCCTCAGGTCCTGAAAGCCTAACTAAGAAAATACTTACTAAATTTATACTTCCAATGACTTCAGTATGAGATCCTAAATATTGTATTTAATGTGGAATCTTGAGTGAGAGCTTTGGAACTATGATGAGTCTTCAATAGTAAAACAGGTTAACAAATAGAGGAAAGATTTTCTGAGGGAGGAAGAGGTATTATTCTGTCTCCAGCTACCATTAATTTCTCTTCAGCAACAACTAGTGTGTATCAGATTGTTCCAGAGGGTATTATATTTCAGCAGTAACCTCTGAAAATACCAGTTAACATCATACTGAGCAGGAGCTATTGGACTTAGTGGTAATATTTTTCTGCTCAACCTAATCTATCTTTTGAATTCCTACCTGTGCTACATGTATTTACAATCCAGAGATTCTCAGCTGGAAAAGAATACATCCTCTTGAGTTGAGTGCGAAGAATTTCAAACTGATCATCTCAAACAACTAAATATTTAAGGCATCACCTATTATTTCATGTATTGAAATAGTGCGCCTGAAACTTCTCACGTCACTAAGTCATAATCCATTTGTTTTGATGACGAGTGATTTCCAAATGATGATAAATTTGTTTATTTGGCACTTTCCCAGTAAGACTGTGTGTGGGGTTTTTGTGGATTTTTTTTTTTTGTGGTTGTGTTTTGTTTGGGGTTTTTTAAGATTTTTAAATTTTTTTTGATTAAAAGAAGTCTCTGAGTAAAAAGAGCCCTTTAAAAAAAAACATCTGAAGTGTTGCTGTTTTACAATGTAGAAGTCCTGTGGGAAATGCTAAGCAGCTCTTGTAATTTGCCTGCTCAGATCTGGATCAATGTAGGAGATAACTGATTTTAACATACCTTTTTATAGCATCCATTCAAAACATTTGATAATATCTAAATAGTATCGTGCATCTGAGGTTTTTTTATTCTTTTAAAATTTTGCCTGATTTTTGCTTTCCTTCTGGATAAACACAAAATGAAAGATTTTATCAAGTTATGGCAAGATCAGGTATTGTACACGCTTGTTACGAAGCTTTGATGAAGTATCATAGTCATCATTTTATGCTCCTGTCTCTCCTAAGGCATAGAATGTTTGCAATGACATGAGTAATTTAAGAACTAGATAAAAAGTGTCAAAATGAACCAATCACATTTAAGTATGAATAAGCTGTGATTTCTTAAGGCCAGATATCTAGAAATGTAGTACTAATAAAACATGAGTACATTTTGATGCTGAATAAATGAGTTGCAGTTGTAAATTTAGAACTTGACCGTTTGCTAAGGCCAGGTGCCAAGATTTTTTCTTCATGTTTTGAGGGAATCAACTAACAAACTTAAGGCCACATTAGGTTTGCATGAGCAGATGAAATAAATACTTCACGAGGTCTTTCGCTGTCAGGAAGTAATGAGGAAATTAGGACATTAGGTTGTTTTGTTTAGGAACCTTGAGTTCTGCTGACCTCTAATCCCATGAATGCATTTACCTGGGAGCTTTTGCTCAGTTTGGTAATGTAGTTTGCTAGAGATAGCGCTGTGAAATACAGGATTGCAGAGGATAAAGATTGAAACCAAACATCTTAGTTATAGTATCATTGTTACGGACAGGAGGATTAGCAGAGAGTGATTTGCATAATATTTGTTATTGGCTCAAAATGCCTGAGAATTAAATCTTATATGCCTTTCAATGAGCTTATATGCCATTCAGTGGAGAATGAAACCGAATGTTGAGGAAAAAATAAGCATTGAGCAATTATAAATATTTGATTTGGTTAGTAAAGTCCTCCAGTAATTGATCTAGTAATTGTTTCTTGGGAATTAGTTATCTGTGTTGAATTCAAGTAGTGTAGCAACTATTTTATGTTGCTAATTCTGAGGATATTTTCATCTTCGCAAACAGTGTAACTGTAAGATTTGGCTATGACTGATGTTCCAACATCCACAAACATTTTTGTCTAAATATTGTAAAAAATATTTCGAGGCAGATTTTAAATAATAAGTTATAATCACAGTTTCCTTTATTAATAGTTCTAAAGGAAGCACTCTTTCTCTGTAACGGGGGGGGGAGGGGGAAGGAAAGAGAAAATACTATCAGAACATAAAGAATAATGATTGTGCATTAAAGGAGACAATCACTAACTAATACAAGACTAAGAACTAACAATAGAACTAACAAAGAACTAACAATAACTAAGAACTTTAAGTATCTCTACTTCAAGGCAGAATTACTCTTCTGCAACTATAATGAATATTGGTCAGCTCCTAAAATATTATTCTGTAAGAAAGCCTCAATAACCATTGTGTTACTTGTTTCCTTTGTACCTATGACATTACCTCTTTATCTGGATTTCGTAGTCAAAATTGGTCACCAGTTTCAGCTACCGGAGTTCTCTATAAACACTGTTAGCCAACAATAAATATTAATTTGAGCATAATTTCTAAAATAGTTTTTCAATATTATTATTGTATTAATTCTTAATACAAATTAACTTTGCATTAAAAAGAACTGAAATAATATTTAGGTTTTGACTTCTTTAGGAAAAAACATAGAGAAATCTTTTTTTCTTTCAAAAACCAGAGTGTATTAGTCTGAATTCAAGACATGGGTGAAACATTCCCAAAACTATGTCTCAGATATTTCCTTACGTGCCTAGACAATTGTTTTATTTTCCATAAATCTGAATGCACCAATTTAAAATCCACTTAATAAAAGGAGATTATTACTGCATGTTTAAGTAGTTTATTAGTTCAGCATTACATTTAAATAATACAATACTTGGAAAATTAAAAGACTGTCAGAAGCACTGCTAACTTGAAATCTGAGGGAACTTTGCTGTAAGGTGATAAGACTTGGCAGTCATTTCTCAGTTATGCTTAAGAAATAGAAAGAAATGAATGACAAAGTCGTTCTAATTCATTGCCCCAAGTTGTGAAAAGGGGAGCATTTTGATCACTAAGATAATCTAAGTATATCAGATGAAAACTGAATTAATAAGATGCTGTTTCTGTCCAATAATAAATTTATTTCTGTGGAGGATGTTTTAAGCTGCTTTATGTTACTTTATGCTCCACACAAGGTTGAGTTTACTGCTGATTCTTAAATATCAAGCACTAATGCTTACTTTAGGAAAGTGTTACTAGGTAATTTTATGAAAAAAATTGGAAGATGTTGTTTCATCTTTATACCTCCCAGACTATTATGGAGTCCAAAGGAACAAGCTTCCCCAAAAGAAGGCTGTTGGATTTTTGGGTTTGGGGTATTTTTGATAACTCATCTACTCTATTTGATTGCTTTGGTTTTGTTCTTACATCTGAGTAAATTAAAAAAAAAAATTAAAGTCAGAAGAAGATTGTAAAAGGATTTTACTAATTCCTGAGATACCTGGATTTCTTAAGCACATCTGAAATTTACACTATAAAAAGAGAATCTGAAGACGAAGTTTTGCACCTAGATTATATGAAATTACTTTGGAAATGCTGTAAATGGGGCTAATTTACAGCATGGGGCTAAAAAAAAAATAATTCCAATTTTGCAAAGCTTGTGAGCTTTTCTGTAGACCTTAGTGTTATAGAAAAGTGTATTACAGTATATTGGGAAAGTTTCCTGATTGAATGCCGTCAAATATCCATTGCATACAATAAGGAAAAATTAGCTCAAAAATGTCTACATTGGAAAGAAATATATTGGAGAAAAAACACTTAGTTCACTTCATTGTTCATGGTGAATTATGTTCTGGCAAAGTATTCTTATTTCAGGAAATTTCATTACTAACTTCATTTCCAAAACATAATAGCACAATTTCAAGTTTTGCTGTAGTATTCCTCCATAACTTTTGAGTTTGTTTTGGTTTTTTTCTCTCCTTAATATTGTGCTTCCATAGTGTGTTTTGGCAACTTACATATTTTTACAGTTTACAGCTTTCCTAGCACATCCATATATGCCATTGGCAATACGACATTATTTTTGGCCAACTGAAGTAAATGGTGGTAGGAGTATTTGGATCTAAATATTTTCTAGAAAACTTCAAATAAAATGTGGGTAAATTGATTTTCAGTATGGAAATTGTCAACATAATACCTTTTAAATAAAAATACGTGAAGTGATTTACCTTGGCATCCTAAATTACATGCTTCAATAACCATATGAAGTTTCCTACCTGTGTTTTTTTTCTATTTTATAGAAGGAGAATAGTTTTTTTAAAAAAATGTGTTCTGTACACATAGACATGTGTATGAATAATGTATATGTGCACTTAGATTTTAAGTATATACTTTAATCTGATGACTGCTTTTTAAGGCACCCACTTAAGGCTGAATTCTTATTTGAAAACTTCCTCTTTATGTTAGTTTTCAGAGCACCTCCAGGCCATTTCCATGCTATTGGGCTCTAAAGTTGCCACAGGGCCCTAACGAGGGAAAGGAGTTGAAGTACGGGAGAGAGTTGTAAGAGTTCCTTGCTTGGTGACTCCCTCAGGCACACTTTTCTACCCAAGAGAAAAATAGCACAAGTAGACATGTATTAGGCCCGGAGAGCATCCAACTTACTAACTGTTATGCTCTTCCTGTTATGTCTATATTTATTACAAGGACACTTAAACTGTAGTAAGCGCAGTGATCTTCATAGGTAGTAATATGCTTTCACTGTCTTCAGAGAGATGAATTGTTTCCCTGTCTATCTTCTATTTATCATATATTCTGCGTCAGTTTTATTTAGTTGGTTTTTTTAACTTAATAGTTTCCTCTTAGGTAATGTTTTCAGGCCTCTGTTTTGTCTTACCCTCCTCATTTCCAAGTCAAATCCTAATCCCAAGGATTGATTAAATGCAAAAGTTGTGCTCCTGTAAGTGCTCTTGACCCGTATACTCAAGGATGCAATGGAATGAGAGAAATTCAGAGCAGCCATGGGATTTCTGAGCTTTTTTACCCTGTATTTGACAATCTTTTTCTAGCTTATTCATGAAATGTGGTAAGGGAGAAAAATGAAAAAGGCAGTGATTTTATCTGATTTTATCATTTGTTATATGAAGGGGCTTCATGATGCATCCCTTCAGAAAGCCAAAATGTATATCTAGCCTACTAACTTGCATCTCCTGAACTACTCTGAACTACAGGGAGAAGAGGCCTGCTTCTAAATTAATCTCTGTAGTAAGTTTTCAATGTTCAGCTCATTCTAAAGATCTAAAGCTACAAAGTTTGTAGAGGGTAGGACAACTGCAGTATTAGTTAAATATGACAAATGTATTATTTCTGTTTTCAAACATGTTTTTAAAAAAACATATGAGAAGTCGATTTCTAACTTCAGAAAGACAAGAAAATTACTATACTGCCAGCCCTTAAAGAAACACACCAATTATTTATAAATTTGATTTTTTTTTAATAAAAATGAATAGATTTATCAAATAGCCAGTGGGAATACTTAATTTAAAAAAAAAAATCTTAGAATATATCTTTTAGACTTTTTGTTTGGGGGGGGGACTTGTCATCGATGTTGTAATCTAAAAGCTTTTGAAAAAACATTCCCTTTAAGAAAAATATATTAAGGTTTTTTTAAAAGGCAAAATAATTGTTCTCTGATACATCTAATAATCTTACTAGTCTAGTTCATAACAGTTGCCATCACACATATTAGATAATGATAATAATTTTAGTGCATTCACAAGATGCTTAGATAAAAGGATTCTGTTTTGACATATTGTTACTTCTGACTTCATTTTCTGAAGTCATGTGTTGAATGAATGAAAACGTGATTTACATGTTAATATTGTAAGTTTTGGAAAATAGGACCAATTTAAGCCTGTAGTGGTAGAACTATTTGGTATATTTAAAGATAGGCATGAGAAAATTTTGTATTTTTTTATTTCAGTAAGTCTTGATCTCTTGTCATCAAGCATTTGCGTGATTAATATATCACAAATCTTTTAAGTGTTTGTAGCTTCCCATATGCTGTTGCTGCTAAAAGTATTTGGATACGTATAGAGGTAAGGAATGTGGCACCTCAGAATTTAATCCATACAACTCCATATAAATATTGACAACTGTATAGTGAGGAGGGGGAAAAAAAATCAAATACTCCAGTCTGCAAAACTATTTTTATGGTCTCAAATAATGCCATGCTAAACTGTGATGCTTCTTACTCCTCATCACTCCTGGCTTTCTAACTGCTCAGAAACAAACATGTCATAATTACATATAATAATTATTTATGTATTCATTAGAGAGATACATGCGAGCTGAATTCAGTACGAACATTTATGTGTGAGTTGCATATATTTGATGAAATTATATATCATGCTAACTCCACTGCCTTTGATCACTGGAGCCCTTATTTAGTTGAATGACTATTATGTATTTCATATACAGCCTAAAAACAGGTATGCAATTATCCAAGTGTATTTTGGATGCTTTTGAATTTAAAAAAGCACCAACACAAGACCCCACTCTTACCCGCTCAGCCCCCAACAAAAAACTTAACATTTTCTACCAAGGGAAATAGGGAAACAGACTCAAAATATCCCTGTGGTTGTGTTGTATACAGAATTAAATTGTCAATAAATTCTCAAACCAGTTTTCTAAACAGATCATGCTCTCAGAGTATCAAATCTGATGTTAAGTAGGTTAGCAAGTGATTTATATGGAAATACAATTTTGGCAATGATAAAAAAGAATGTGCCATATGAAGTCTATGAAGCAGAGGTATACGCAGTGCAATATTGTGTCAAAACATGTTTTAAACAGATGCAAAACAGTGAAAACCTACAGGAGGGGAAAACCGCATAAGCCTTCTCTATGTAGTTATTTAATATAAGAATTGGGAAACTGATTGCCTACGATGGAAGGAAACCAAACAATTAATCTGGTTGTCATTCTGCCGTGAATAAATGATTGGAGAAAGAGTCATTTTTTAAAAATTCATTTTGCATTATGATTATAATTCTTCCCAACCCAGACATATGGTAGAGATGTATTTGTTGGAGGGAATAGTTATAGTCTTTTAAAACTTGCTGAACATCTATTTAAGAAGTAGTTGACGCTAAACAAAGATTAATGTTTTGTTTGTGCTTATGAAGTGCTGAGTTAATGTCTACTTTGAGTAACAACATATACATATCAACAACTTCTCTGGGTTAGAACAAAGATACATCTAATGCAGTATCTTTGCTCTAAGAGTGCTTAGGGAAGATTACAAAAGAAGAAAAAGCATGTAAGATTCCTTTAATATAATTTCTCTTCCCTAGTGATTTTTGTCTCAAGACTGGTTGTCTTTAATAGCTCTTGATGGACGCCTCTGATAAACTTGAATGCTTTTTGGACTCGTGAAGTTAGCGTCTACAATATTCTGTTTCAGAGACTTTCACAATTTAATGACTTCGGGATAAAATACGGGGTTTTTTAATAATTGTGCACACCTTCTGTTTAGTTTATTTAGTTCTTGCATGATAAGAAACCATGAACAATTGTTCTGTATTCCTAGCCTCCAAGACACTTTTTACTTTTTTTAAGATCCTGACATAACTTTGTAGTAATCTTTTTTCCATTCTGAAAAGTCTCAGTCATTTAATAGCTGCTTGTATGGAAAGGCTCACACATCTTTGATCATTCTTGTTGTGTTTCTCTATTCTTCTTCAAGTTTTATTTTAAGGTTTTTTACAGTGAGAGGGACAAAAAGCAAACAGTCAAGTTGCTCATGCAACACAGATATATACAGTGGCAGAATAATGTTTTTTTGTCTGGGTACCAGTCTTCACCCAATAATTTTTATTGACATATTGTCAGGACTGAGTAGATGTTTTCATAAAACTACAAATTAGACTCTCAAGGTCTCGTACCTAAACAATAATAACTAGTTCACAGTCCATCACTGTGTAAACAAGATTGGGCACTTTTTTTTGCCTTCATGTCGTACTTTGAGTACTGCATTAAATATATTGAATTTGGTATGCCAGTATCGTAAGAAAGATCTTTAAGCAAACCAGCTTTTGTCTTTGCTACCTAAACTACCTGATTCATTGTTCTTCAAAAATTCTATCTCAGAAAATTTTATCTGCTTAATTTTCTTACCCTTTCTCCTGGATGACGTGGAACAACCTGAGTTCCAGTGGAAGTCCAGGTGGAACTCCATTGGTGACTTTTCTTCTTAAAAGACCTGCAAACTGACTCCTTTAATGGAGAAGTGAAAGATCATTTCCAAAACCATGAGAAGATCTGATGCACGTTGTTTGTGGAAGACTAGATTAGAAGATACTGTGAATAGGACTGTAGTACGCAAGACCAGAAAGACAAGATCAGAAGATACTTGTGAGTAGGGCTGTAGTATACAGGACCAAAGTGCTGAGAACCGTAGCTTAATCCAGCCTGCCTTTAGTTTGTTCTTTTACTTTTGTGCTGATGATCTTAGATGCATAGCCCATTGCCTGCTTTCATCTTGGGGAGATGTACCAGGTACACAAAGCCAAGAGAGGAATACACAGAATCCTTGTTCTTGGAATGTGCCACTGTGCTCAACATGAAGTCATGTTCCTTTGCATGGACATCTATTCTAAGTAGAGGAGTAAAACTCCGTTCAGCAAGTAACAAGCCTCTGTACAGTCAGTTAACACAGCATACCTTGAGTTCTGGTTTCTTTCTTTTTCCCTCTAAATGTAAATAGTCACATCAGCCATTTGATCTATTTTTAAGAATCTCTTCCATGCTAAAACTGTTCCCATCTGTGCTTATTTCTATGTTAAATAAGTATGTGAGGAGCTGCTTCATAACTCTAGTCTTCAGATTTCAGGGAACTATTGAATTACAGTTGCATGGCCCTCCTCTTCTTGCAGTGGAAATATAGTAGTTGTGCTGTGCTTCAGGCTTTCTAACTATATTTGCCATTCAGGTAATTTAATCCTGAATTACCATTTTAGACTATTGTCTTCTCATTTTCCTGACAGAACTGGATGAGAAGATAGTTAACTCCAGAGAACTTAAATGTTTAGAAATTCTATTACTATTCTGGGAAAGAAGCTTTTAAATTTGGAAGTGAAATGAAGCTACGCTGTAAATAAAATTGGCAAATTATTATATTTATAAACTGAAATCTTCATGCATAAAAATGTAAGTTACCAGGGCTGTCAACTCTCCTCTTAGAATTCCCATTTCATTATTGATTAGTTCCAGTAATACTTCATAGATTGAACTGCTGCATTTAAAATGTTTTATTTGAGGTAACTGCAAATATGTAGTGTTGGTGTTCAGCATCTGTATTTGCAATAACGGAAGGAACATTAAATTTGGATCTATACCAGTAAAATTACTTGAAAATATTTGTGGTCTTAGCATTTAAATAAAATGGTTTTTCTTGAACTAGTCATGTGCAAGCACAACAAACATACAGAAATTGATTTTTGCATAAATTCCTTTGTTTAGACAAATTCAAAAACAGATTCTACAATAGATAAGGTCAAAAACAATTACCACTGTTACTTTAGTGAATTAGCACTTCCATGTTCTCTGGATAAGAAAGCTATATTTAACACCTAACTTCATTTCCTGTGAAATTTGTTTTCAAGAGGAAAACAGAAAACATTATAAGCAGTAATGGACTAGTACGCCTTTTTAATTACCTATTATTCCTCATGCACATCGTTCTACTGGCTGTTCTTACTGAAATGCTGGTTTATTGCAAGATACTTAGTTTTCAATATACAAGCATAGGTTACAGCAAAACTGGGTTCTGTGCCTGTTTTTGTGTCCTATAGTGTCACAACCGCATTACAGACAGATGGTCTAGGTTTACAGATGTTTCGAGGTTCATTTTAACTGTTCAGTTGTTAATCTGAAAAATTGAATAAGGAAGCATTCTCTGATCACATTTACCTTAAGATACTTTGGAATATACCGAACTTGTACAGTGATAGAATTTTTCTATTTAAACCAAGTTTTTACAGGCTACTGGAAAGCGGACATTTGATAATAATTGAGGCATTATGTCCTCTACTTCCCAATAATTTAATAGATCCTGTAGAAATAAGGAGCTGCAAAAATTCATTACATCTTGGACAATATATTCGTTGAAGCAGTGGATATTTATGCTGCAGGCTACAAGGTTGATTAAAAATACCTGAGTTAGCTTTAAACTAACTAATTTAGGTAAAAGTAGAGTTCTGGACAGTGTGACATGTACCTTGCATGATCGAATGCACAGCAATCTATGCAGCAGACTTCTTCCAACTAAGCAAGACATTTTGGATAGCTTTATACTGCACAGTGGACCCACTTTGAGCATCTGACTACTAAGTATGAGGTGTTATTCAGGTGAGACTGCCATTAATGTGTTGATTTCATTGACAGTAACTAGAAAGTAGGTAAACGATAGTACTGGTGGCAGAAGACAAAGCACACAAGGTGGCAATTTACTACAGTGATTGATAGAGGGGGAAAGAAACTTGCTAAGCAAAAAGATGCATAAGAGTTTATAATTAGCAAACATTCCCTCAGAACCTAAAACTGAAAGCCATGATCCTTGGTCTTTTCTCTTGGCTGCCACCAAATAATTGTGGAGTCCACAGCAGGAATAGTGAATGATGCCTGTGGAAGCATGAGAAGCTATGGCAGCTCTCAGGTCTACAGTTTCTTAGATCACTGGAGTTTTGTACACTCCAAAGATCTAAATCCATGTAAGGTGGGCCCTCAGTAGTTCTAGATGGTGGGATTTTTATCATCATCCTTTAAATATAACTTATAATTACAGTCTTTTAATTAAGATATTAAAAGAAGTCTGTATCAACTTTACTTGATTTTTTGTTACCCCATTCTGAAGCAGATTTTAATTACATGTTTTCACATATGCCTTGGTGTTTCTGTCTTATTTGATAAAGAGAATGGAGAATGAATCAGAAGTATATCATAAAACTAGCTTTTGTCTGTTAAGGCTTCTGCCTGTTCCATTATTGAAGCTGAAAGTTGTTCAGTGAACAAGGCAGATAATTACAATAAGAAAAAAGAGAAAGCTAATCGTAAACAAACATGTGTTTTTAAGTGGCAATATTGCCTTTGCTTTTGCATCAAAGCTCCTAACTAGCACAATGCATCAGACTAATAGTTCATTCAATTTAGCCGAATTGTTTAACTGGACGTGATTGTATATTCCTCATGTTCAGGATATGAATTTTGAGGCAATGATGCACTTGCAGAGGTTCTTCTGAGTAATCTGGCTGAAGCTGTACTTTGAACAAATAAAATGCTATTCAGATAATGAACAGTATCATGTTGGGAACCTAGGCCTACTCAACGCTTTGGACAGTTTAACCTTTCTTTGCCTCATTTCCGTGCCTGTGCTATACAATCTTAGTGTTGTTGCTCCCTAGACTCATACTAAGACATGAAGGCATGCTAACAGAGTTTGTAAAACGTGTAGCTGTCCCTTCAAAGCTCTTGATGAGGACTTGAGGGATACTCTTAAGACCTTTTTAGAAATCCAGGTAGCCTACATGAGCAGGTCATTTTTGCCTTTAGCAACCCTTACCACTGCCATTATAATTCAGATTTGTCACAGACTCCTTCCTATCTGGGATCGTTAAATTGCAGAACATGTCAGAGGGGAATTCTGGCAGGCATTTGGCCGAACTCTTATTCGTGTTCAACTTGTGGTCTGCCTTGGATCCTCATCTGCAAAGCTGATTTCCAGTCAGCTGCATCCCTGTATTGTTACATAGGCTTACTCCATCACAAGCGCAAAACTTTTTGTTTGTCTTGGTAGAATTTCATAGTTGGTCAGCCCGTTCTTCCTGCTGATAAAGATCCCTCTGAAGGGCAGTCTTGCAGAAGTATGCTTCCAAATCCTGTGAATTTGGTGCCAGCTGCATGATTTCTGAGGGTGCATTTTGTCCTGTCATCCAAGTCACCTATGAAGATGTTAAAACAGTATCGGTCCAGTATCGAACCCACTTGCAATGAGCTGGCCCTTAGTCTAAGAAATGTTGGCCATTGCCCTTTGAGCCAGAAGGTGCACTCAGTTACTTATAGTTCACTCACAGTCCACACCTCCCTAGCTGGAGCCCAACAGTGCTGTGAGTGACACTGTCAAAGCCTTGCTAAAGTAAATGACATTCACTGCTGTTCCATTAACCATATGGCTCATCATTTCGTAGTAGAAGCCAGTTCAGACTTAAATTTCATGCATATACTCCGCTAAATGTTCCCTTCTGCACGGCTGAGTAAATACAGCTTTTTCACTTCACTAGGAAGTCTTCTGATGTTAACATTGCCTGTCTTTGCAACCTGCAATTTTGTTGACAGTGTATTTTTAAAAAAATTATATAAAATTACCATTCACTCATTGCCAGTGTCTGTATTTTAATTTGCCATCATCATGGGGTGCATAATTTGAACTTATTTATTTAAAGTTCAAAAAATTACCATGTAGATCAGTTTTATCACATAACACCACTCATGAATACTTATGTGTGCCACGGAAAACATTATTTTCAACTTAATAGCATTCATTTTTATCATTCATAATTTTCTGTACTGGGTGAAACTTGTGCTGGTGATGTGCTAAACATTTACGACTGGTCTTATGATTGCCTTTATTCCTCATTAGATGCCCTGTAAGGATTTACAAAATGCAGTGTATAATCCTCCTATATGTTTGTTGGTACTTATCAGCATTTTGTGCATTCTTCAAATTGAGAAGTCTTTGTTTGAAAGTAGTCAGTCATCACGATTAACTAATTGTATCTGTCTTAAAATGTTTTAGCTGTTTTAAATAAAAGTATTATCAGTGGTTAAGTCAATGAATATACTTGATCATTAAAGTGTCAATGT
Source organism: Steatornis caripensis (assembly GCA_013398225.1). NCBI lineage: Eukaryota > Metazoa > Chordata > Aves > Caprimulgiformes > Steatornithidae > Steatornis > Steatornis caripensis. Next base: position 633,757 of record VZSC01008932.1, read on the forward strand.
AAAAAGGTGTCTTCTAGAGTAGCATTAAACCTGAAGGTGGGGGTATTTGTTTTCTTAACTTCTGTCAAGATCACTTTTTCCATATCTGGTGGCATTACCTGATTTTGGAAAACCAACAACATTGACTCAGTTATCATGGAATATTCTTCTCATTGAAAGGAGTTCAACCTTTTAACCCTTTTATCGTTTAGCTAGAACTGTATTTACTACATGAAATTCAGTTATGTCCTGTTCCTATAGCATATAAGGACAAAGTTATGACTGAGAGGTTTATGAAAGTTAAGAAAAGAAAATCCGTTATCAGTAGTTTATGCTTACTAATCAGCAGCTTTCACAAGAGCTGGAAATTTATAGCGTCCTGCAGATCAAAAGCTGTTGAAAGTTTCCAAGTTATAAATCGAATATAGTCTGTTAGGGAAAATTGTCTTTAACATCAGGTCTTCATAAGTTGTTTTCCTTATCCATCCTGGAATTAGATCAAAAGTGAGGCTTATTAGGGATAGACAAACTGATTTTAAAATTACTCAGGTTTTAGCACATTTTTAGTTTAAATTTCACTGCTGATATAGCTTATGGAGAATATATGGTCTCACCTGCCAAATGAGTGACAGGGAAGCTCGGGAAGGCCTCTCTCCCAGAAAGATGGGGGCCGAGAAAACTGATGCAAATAGTGACCTCCTGTGAAGTCAGAACAAAGAGGAGTTTAAGGACATAGACAAGCTAGGATGAATTTCTTAGCAGACAGCAAACCTTTAAATTTAAGATGGGAGCTGGGTAACAGGTGAAACAAAAGTTTTAATTTGTTGTAAGCAGCCCAGGGAAGTGAGTGGGAGTGGGTTGAGGAAAGCAAAGAATCTGACACTTGGACTGAGTCGAGGTAGAACTTGCAATCTATAGTATGTTATAGTTTGGGAGGACGGGAAATCAATATGGCTGATATGGGAGATATTGTGAAAAACTTTCAATTTTTGCTTTAAAACAAGTTCTAATGAAATTGTCTAAATTTTATGTTTACTACTTCAAAGAGGTTTATTGATTAGCCTGGTTGTATTTCACCCTAGAAAATATTTTCTCTTTATTTAATTTCTATTTTATAGTAAAGTTGTTCATAAATGGATTTTCTATTTGTATGTGAATGTCACTGTTTCAAGCTGGGCTGGCTATTAAACAGACAACAGATACTCTTTGTTAACACCCTCCCTCCTCAAAAGTCTGGAAAGAGAGAATGGAAAGAGACTTACAGGTTGGAAAAGTTAAAACAGCTTTAATCTAACTACAATAATAAGGTACTATAATAATAGGAAGAATAATAATGAAATGTATACAAAACCAATATTGAGGTCCCCCATCCCTGATGACAAATACGTCACCCGGACGCTGCAGGGCACACCCCAGACTGTACTCAGCAGTAGGCAGGAACTGGGTACAGGAATGCACATATCAGGACTGAAGGCATAAGAATCAGGCAGAGCCCTCCTCTGACACTTGAGCAAGGAGCTAGGCAAAGCTGGTGAGCAGTATCCTGCCACATCACCAGGACCCCTCCTAACAGCCCCAAGGTGGGCTGAAATAGGCTCCTGGGCCATGGTTGTGGGTGGAAGGACCAGGTGAGGCTGCTTAGGGTTGTTAAAGTCCATCAGTGCCCTCAGGCCGCTGGCCATAGGAGGAGAGGGAGCGACCCTTGTGATTCCTCAGCTTTGTACTGAGCGTGATGTGTATGGGATGGAATTCTGCAGTGGGTCAAACCAGGACAGTGAGTAGATAGACATGTCCCAAAAAGTCATCCTTTGACTTTGTGCTTATATCATTGGAGTAAAGTAGTGAATCTCATAATAACTACTATTATTTTCCTCTGATAGCATTGTTTTAATCTTTTTAATCTTTGAAGGTCTCAATTTTGCAGTTTTAAACCATAGTATTCAAAATATGTTCTTTAGATATGAATAGCTTAGGAGCATGTTTTGCTTTTCATTTAAAGGTCATAATTGTTACAAAATCCGAGACATTTGAGATGTTAAGCCTTTTTTTTTTACTTTAGGAAAAAAGTAATAACGCATAGGTTTTGGTTTGGGTGTTTTGGTTTTGATTTTTTTTCTTTTAGCATCATGTTATTGTACAGACATGATGACAGGATTGTATTTTCCTTCTTCCTCACAGGAAACTACCTCTTTCATGCCAAGTTGAGGCATTCCTCCAATTAAGACTGTGGAACTGTTATTCAGCTAACAGGCCANCTGTACTCAGCAGTAGGCAGGAACTGGGTACAGGAATGCACATATCAGGACTGAAGGCATAAGAATCAGGCAGAGCCCTCCTCTGACACTTGAGCAAGGAGCTAGGCAAAGCTGGTGAGCAGTATCCTGCCACATCACCAGGACCCCTCCTAACAGCCCCAAGGTGGGCTGAAATAGGCTCCTGGGCCATGGTTGTGGGTGGAAGGACCAGGTGAGGCTGCTTAGGGTTGTTAAAGTCCATCAGTGCCCTCAGGCCGCTGGCCATAGGAGGAGAGGGAGCGACCCTTGTGATTCCTCAGCTTTGTACTGAGCGTGATGTGTATGGGATGGAATTCTGCAGTGGGTCAAACCAGGACAGTGAGTAGATAGACATGTCCCAAAAAGTCATCCTTTGACTTTGTGCTTATATCATTGGAGTAAAGTAGTGAATCTCATAATAACTACTATTATTTTCCTCTGATAGCATTGTTTTAATCTTTTTAATCTTTGAAGGTCTCAATTTTGCAGTTTTAAACCATAGTATTCAAAATATGTTCTTTAGATATGAATAGCTTAGGAGCATGTTTTGCTTTTCATTTAAAGGTCATAATTGTTACAAAATCCGAGACATTTGAGATTTTAAGCCTTTTTTTTTTACTTTAGGAAAAAAGTAATAACGCATAGGTTTTGGTTTGGGTGTTTTGGTTTTGATTTTTTTTCTTTTAGCATCATGTTATTGTACAGACATGATGACAGGATTGTATTTTCCTTCTTCCTCACAGGAAACTACCTCTTTCATGCCAAGTTGAGGCATTCCTCCAATTAAGACTGTGGAACTGTTATTCAGCTAACAGGCCAGCTAATGCTAGTCTGTTCCTGTTTTTGCCAGATACTTTACTCTTTTGACTCATTATTTTAGCGTCACCACTATAAACTGCCTCTGGCTCAGGCAGTACTGTATTGATGGGTGCTAAGACAGAATTCAGGGGAATTATCACTATGTGCTTGCGCAGTGTTTTTTTCTCTGGACATTTGCCATTGGCCATTATCAACTGATAATGATACAAGTTACTTCTGTTCTGACCACATGGATTTTTTGATAGGTGTTAAAGGTGGCTTTCATATACTTTACACTGACTCGTATCTATAGAGCTATGGATTCTGCTTGATGTTGTAAATTCAGACTACATTTTGAGTTTGGACTGCAAAGGTTAATCCTTGTGATATGTGTCCCTCCCATTGTGTCTGTGTCCCCACCTCGTGTGTATACCCCATTTCACTCTGTCCCCTTTTATCATTTGTCTTCAACCATACTTAGTGTAAAGCATTACCAAGGAGATGTACTTTTCCATATTGGGCATTTATCAACTGTAATTCTGTAGGAATTCTTGTATTTTAGAAGCTGGTCAGGAAAGCTGCATCTTCCTGTATCTGGAGCCTGATGAGATGGCCGAGCTTCATAAGCCCATATCCTGAGGGATTTTCAAGAAAAGAGTGATATGGAATAGCGGGAAGTGCGACTACATTTACTTTTCTAAAAATTTGTGAATACTTGATTTTAAAGTTTAAATCTGTATCTGCAATATGCTTCTTCTATGCTTGGCTGATAAGACAAACTGTAAAACTGCACAGTCTTTGATAGGATGCTGGGAAAGTTTGTATTTAAACTATGGAAGTGTTGCAGAGATGTCAGGACTTGACATTGCGGACAACTAAATGCTGTCTCAGGTCCTGGGAAAAAGCTGTACAGGAAGATCAGAAAAGAGTGATCTAAAGAGTGGTTTCTAGATTCTTTGGCTTATAGAAGTCTAAAAGCCATGGGTACCCGCTGTCTGGCTCCATAGCAGGATTCTGTTCGATGGCCTCCACAGGGCACATGTGGAGAGACATAATCACACTTATTATGCATTTGATACTCAAATCGAACAGTCTAAGTATTATTTAGTATTGATTTATATTGGCTAATGTATCAGTGATCCATGTTTTGAGAACAACCTTTTTCTCATTTTGGAGCAAATTAAAGCTTCGTAGCAATAGAAAACAATCCAGTTAATATTTCTGTACTTAATTGTATAGACTCCTGCTGTTCTGACAGCAAATTATAGTCTGTTACCATCTTCTAAAGAGTGTACAATTGTTCAGAATAAGATCTAAATCTGTATAAAATGACTGAGATAAGATATCAGATGTAAAATAAAATGCTCAGTGTCATAATCTCCCTGTCATCCACACCAGCATACTTATTGGAATATTACAGCCCTTTTCTTCCCATACACGAGGAGATGTGCATGTGGGAAAGGGTGGGTCTTGCCCAAAATTCAGGCAGGAAGTGGCAAGGAGTCATTCTTACAAACTGAATTATGAGCACACTCAGTTGTGCCTCCAAGCCACAAGGTAGACATAGCCATAAACTCCTCTCCCCTGCCCCACCCAGTGATAAATCCAAATAAATGAATTCCACATCTAAAAGAAACCAACTGATGCTCTCTGCAATACTAGAGTTATTGCATAAATAGCATATCTGAATATATTTAAGAAAGGACAAGTAGAACTAATAGGATCGGTGAGTGAGGGTAGTGAGGTAGAGAAATAAAAAGGGAAGAAGGGCTGGGGAGAAATAAAGGGAGATGAGAATAAGAGATGAAACGAAAGAAAGTGGGGAGAGAGGGAAAGGAAACAAAAAAGTGGAGCCAATTCTAAATGCATCTGAGCCCCTGTGTAGCTGGGAAAGCATCTAGAAGAAAAAACAAAGATTTATTAACAGTTTTTAAATGGTAGTAAAGCAGAGAAGCTGCCAAAATACTGCTTTTAAGTATAACAATCTTGCATAACGTTGTGTATGTGTACAATTTGAATGCATGTTTTTTGGAATGATTATTGATTTGCAGATAAATGCTGAAGGTCATTGGATTTCAGCCTCCTTCTTTGCTTTCTATGAAGGATCATTTTCATATGTTCTTTTTTTTTTCCTGCAGTGAGATGGTTTTTGAAGGTATTACTGAAAAACAGTCTTTTTGTCTTTTGAGTGAAACAGATTGCATCAAATTATAGGTGTTTTTTAAGCATTTCCCTCGAGAAGAGTTTCCTGCTTTTAAGAGTTTTATCTACCTTGATAAATTCCACTTTAGTTGGGCTATTCAGAAGCATTGCTTAGACTGCTCACAGCTGCACATAGAGCCCTGTTGTGGGAGTTTGTAGCTTGATCTGTCCCTATCATATTGCTTCCTCACTCTTCTCTGAAGTTGTTACTGCTTATTACAGGTTCTGGTGCGGCAGAGAAACATTCAGTGTTCTCTTCAGCAGAGTGAACCCTTCCTGCTATTTGTTTCTGTCTACATCATTGCAAATCTGAAAAGTAAACTACTAAATTTACAGTTAATCCGAAACTCAAATGAATAGATGCAATGCTGTCAATAATTCTGTTTGGGAAACAAACAAAAGCACACTGACGTTTAACTGAAGAAGCGTAAGAGAACAAGCAAAATAAAGACTTTCACTTGAACATTTTCTGCCCTACTAATTAAATATAATCCTCATTTAAAGTCAGTGATATCTGTGCTATCACATATATACCCTTGATGAAAGATCCATTGCATCCACATCCTAGGGCTGCAGGTACCTTTCCCTGGTTTTTTATAAGTCTATGTCACGGTTTAAAGCTGGGCTGGCTGTTAAACGGACAACAGAAAGTGCAGCTTCTCAGAAGAGAATTAACTAAAAGTAAAGTTACCGAAAGAAAATTTGTTGTGTTCTAGCCCAAACTAGGACAGTCTAGTGAAGTAAGAATATATTCACAGTGACTGTAGAAAGCAAACATACTTTCTTTACCTTTCTTCCATAGGTTCACTCTGTATAGTACTCAGCATTTCCAGAATCTACAAACAAATCCCTAAAATATATTTTAAAATATATATTCCTGATGTAGATAATTTCCAGTGCACAGAAATATGTCATGAAGGAGTTGGTGAAATGCATAGAAGTTCACAGGATGCCTAGAAGTATCAAACTGAATGTGTTCAGACTTGGTGATGTGCATAAGGAAGTTGATGTTAATGTGATGTTACAAGGAAAATTAGAGAGGCGTTTTGGGAATAGCGCATTACATATGGCAAAGGTGAACAACCCCCCTCCCCAAAAGAAACAGGATGGTCGTGTTGTTATGTTTCTTCTTCTCCCTTCTTGAATGTGTAAGTGCAGTTAAAAATGAATGTAAATAACAGTGACAATGAAAATTTCTTTCAACCTAAGTAACCTCCAGATTTTTTCTGTTAGTATATTTTTATATGCTTTTTTTTTCTCTTCCACCTGTGTTTTTTGGCTTATTGGTACATCTTTCTAAAATACCTTTCTCACTATTGCAAAGACTCTTCACTGCAATTTTGGGAGATTTGAAGTTCAATTATGTGCCTCTAAAAATATTAACTTCAGAAAATTAAACACCGAGATTCCACAAAAAGTTCTGACACTAAATTTAACATCCCATCAATATTGCCTCAATACTTAGTAATCTTATTTCCTGCTATTATTGTTTTTAAACCCTTACAAATTTCAGACCAGTTCTGCAACACTTGCTATTAACAATATACTGGCATGGCAAGAAATTTTTTTTTTTAGAAGGCATCTAAAACTCAAGCACAGGCAGTGTTTATTTGTCATCTGTGTCATTGTTGGTGTGGACAGTCATCTTGTTCTCAGTGTTCTGAACAAAACCACTTATTCTCTGCTGAATTTACAATGAATACAAATGTAAAGTGTTAAGTGTTTCACACAAAACGAGGAAATTAGTTGCGAGTCCATGAGCTTTTTTTGAAATTCTAATGTATCTCATTTGAGGTACATACACGAATATAGCTCAGTGATCTGCTAGATTCTCACTTTTTCTTTGTGTCTTAGCTGTGTTGTATCATCACATATCAAGACTTGGCATATTTTCTTAAACAGTGGTGTAGCATTCTAGGTGAGAGGATTGATCATATTTACTCGACTGCTGTGGTTTCTTTTGCTTTTGGAAATATTTTTAGTGTACAATTGTTTTAATTACAACTTACTAATCTTAAGTGTAGCCTTTAAAATGGGATTGAGTTCTAAAAACAGCAATAGGTTATTAGGAAATTACTGTTTCATTTACTCTGAGATTCTCTTCTAAACATACTTTAAAATTAACTTTTGCTGCCACTTTATTATATTGTTGTATAACTTTGAATACTGAGTCTATAAAAGTTGCAAGTTTATATATACATAAACCTAAGATACCGTATCTGACTAATTTCAGATCAGCAATTGCAGGGACATGCATTAAATCAAATTTGAACCCATCACAGTAACTTTGAAATTTCCCTTAGGAGTCATTGAATGATACATAAAATCAGTTACAGAACATATTTAGAGGATACATTAAGGTTGGGCAGGCAGTTTCAGTCTGGTGAAATGGTAGTAGAAACAGGAGGGAGAGAGATTTATTATTTACCAGTTCATTTACTGTCTCTTCAGGAGATGTAAATTCATAAAAGCTGGAAGTCTGTTCTTCATAAGGAGAAAGAACTAGTCTGTCAGTCAGGATGTGCAAAATTTGGATTGTTTTCCTTATCCCTAATAAATAGGCTATGAGAAACAGGCTGTCAGTTTTATGGGAGTAGATTGCTGATTTCCCCTGCAACAGAAGACTTTGAAGCCATACAGATCATGAGTTGACTTTCTTGGCCTGTGTTTTCCTCTAGGCTGAAAAAGTTCTTGTAAGAATTGAATTGCCTCTGCAACTTCAAAAGCTTCTTCTTAACAAGCCAATCTGTAGGGTGAACGCTTTGTCTGCACTATTGTAAATATCCTTAGCATAAGCAGTACTGGTACTTGTCAAAGCATGCTCAGGTTAACCTAGTATTGCTGTAGTACTGATATAAGAATATTAGGCAAAACCTAATACATATAGATATTTCTTTGTTTTCCAAAGTGGCTTTAGCCAGATTTGAATGGTGTATCTTTACAAGTTTCTTATTTCATCTATTTCCTGTCCATAAAGTAATTCCCCACCTGTCTGATCTGGTTCAGGTGTTGATACCAAGTAACAATACCAATGATAGGGTGATCACCTGAGAAACTCAATAAATATATTCGGGTTGTCAGCCAGTGCTGCTAATACTGTACTTCTGGCAATTCTTGATCTTTTGTGATGTATTAAATGAGGTGCAGCCCACAGCTGCATAGAAACATTCTGTGTTTCTGTGTACAATAACAAGGGAGTCTTAAAGAATCCTTATACTTCCATGAACAATACTTCTGAACTATTTTTTAATGATCCTATTCCCCTGCAGAGCAAGTGGAAGTATATGTCTTACTGATTTCTATGAAGACTTAAGTGAATCATTATAGTCCATTTATAACTTGAGTACTGTAGTCTGTGCAGACTTGTGAGAAACAGAGGTGTTGAGGAATTTGATTCACTGGCCGTGGCAAGTAAAATTCATTTAATTAAGAATAAAATTTAAAACACATGTATAATGAGCTTTGGAATTTTGTTTTAATTTTATGAGTTTGTGAATTAGAAATTATCAAAAAGTGATTATTGCTGATTTTCATAATGATTGCCATCATTCACATTTTTTAAAAAATTGCTTACATATTACAAATGCTTGTTTTAACAGTATAGAAAAGTTTCTTTGCCATTCAGAGATAACCCTGTTAAGAGCAATCAAAAATATCAGAAGAGTCAATCGGCCTAGAGAGTAAAATGATTTTCACAAGGAAGTACATACTGTTTGTTAATTCAGCTGCATTACAGTTCAATTACTTTTTTTCATTAAAACTGTTAAAATACCTTAAATAATGTCTCGGTTAAAACTAGAGCATGTAAACACTGTAAAGAAAACTTTGGAATCACATTTGCTGAGTGGATTCCCTGTAAAATAAACAAACATGCCTTTAGACTGTAAAAATGACTGTACTGGTCCCAGGTTGAGCTAGTCCAACACTTTCAAACATAAACTTTAAGTTGATGTCTAGAGAAGTGTAAGAATAATATCATGATACTTCGTTCATACTCTACGTTCTCGTGCAATCTCTTCCTGCACATGTAAACTTTGGGAAGAGGGTTTTTCAGATCTGTCATGAAATCTACTGTCAGTTGTTTTGAACCTGGCCTCCTACTTGATTATTTTAATGGCTTTCCAGTCTTACAAGAAAAAATGAGCCATCAATACCTTTTCCAGCTTTTCCATGACAGTCCTGATTTTGTAGACTTCTGTCAAAGCCCTCTACATCATCTGTTTTGTAAAAGAAAAATCCTGTGATCATTTTTCATATTTAACCTGCTTTATACTGTTATCATGCTTGTTTTCCCTCTTGAGTTTTTATCTACTTTGCAGAGGACCGAGAGCTGCATATGGCATTCATGTGGACAAACCAAGAGGCAAAATTAAGTGGTTTTTGTTTGCTTTCAGTTCCTTTCCTAATAATTCCTAATCGTTGATTTGAATTTTTCTCTGCTGAAGAGGACAGAGTTGATGAAATTACTTGCCATCACTCCGCTGCCTCTCCTGCTGAGTCATCTTACAGCCCGTTGATCTAGACTTGAAGGATTGCTTTTGCTGTGGTATAATACTTTCCCCGCCATTGAATTTATTTACAATTTAATTGTTTGGGTTCACAGTCTCATAAAGTCCTTGAGCTACTTCTCACAGTGTACATCAATTTCTTTCAAAGAACAATTGAAAAATGTAGTCTTTTCTTAATTGTAAACACTTTATTAGGGGATACATATATAAACTTTTGTAAAGCATCATCTTCTATATTTTATTTAGTCCTTTATTTCCTTCAGCTGATTTTTTTTTTATTATTATTTTTAAAAGAAATTTACTTATGTGGTCATTTTTGGCCCTAAGAAAATGAGAAGGTGAAAGCTGTTTCAATAATAAAAGTATTTAATGCTAAATTCACTAAAGCAAGAGGTCAGTATAAATATTCTGCTCTATTCTGATTTTTAAAACCTGAAGCATTCTTAATGTTTCAAAGAATACTGCATTCCATGTTTGTAAAAGGAAGCAGAAAACATAGGGGTTTTGCTTCACATTTGTCTTTCAGAGAAGCTTTAAGTTCTTCATAAAATAAATGTTTCCTAGCATGACCTATCAATCCCTCCCCATTAAATCTCATCAACAAGTATTA